>JABJVT010000279.1:0-25000 GCA_014170255.2 Drosophila triauraria
TGAGCACGGCAATTATTGACATCTGTCATATGGGCACCAGCTATCGAGCGCGAGCACTGATTGACTCGGGATCCGAAGCAACGTTCATTACAGAACGTCTCTTCAATCTGATCAAGTTGTCATTCCGACACATTCAAACCCAAGCTTCCGGTCTAAACCAGTCGGTGTGCGCGAAGTCCACCAGGCTATGCCACTTTGCAATTCGATCTCCAACGAAACCCGGTCTACAACTAGACACCGCAGCCAACGTCTTCCGGAATTAGCAGGCAAACTGGCTTCCTACACAATTCCTCAGAATTCTTCAAACCCCGCCTTTTTGAGAGTTATAAAATCGAAATATTGATCGGAGCCAATATTTTACCATCCGAATTTATGAGCGGCATGCGTAACAATATCTGTGGCTCACTCCTAGGCCAAGAAACCATTTTCGGGTGGGTGCTCACTGGGCCGATTTCCAATACCCCAACCAATCTAGTAGCACCCTTTACGACAAAGATAAGCCAGGACAGAGAAGGGTATTAGACAGACTTCTCACCAAGTTCTGGGATGTGGAGAATCTACCAGTTAAGCTGGTAAAAATCGGATTCCTACTGTGAAAGCAATTTCGTTCGGACCACAAAGAAAGACGCAAGCGGAAGGTAAGTGGTAACGCTACCGTTCTGCGACCATAGCCATTTCGGATCCAATTTGGAATATTCTAGGTCCCTTGCGTTAACTCAGTTTCTTAGAAAAGAGAATCGTTTAAAAAGACTTTCCCTTAAAGAGCAATATGATAGCGTGATTCAGGAGTATCTGGATCTGGGTCATAAGAAAGAAGTTTCTTTGACTCACAATTCTCCAAATTATTACCTTCCACAGCCACCATGCACCATCACGAAGCTTCGCGTTGTATTCAACGCTTCAAGCCCTTCAGCAAATGGGACCAGCTTAAACGATATTCTTCATGCTGGTCCAGTCCTACAATCCGATCTGACGATTCAGATCCTGAAGTGGCGCTATTTCTAATACGTTTTCAGTGCGGACAATACCAAAATGTATCGCGAAATATGGGTCGGTCCAAAGCATATGCCCTTTCAAAGAATCCTGTTCTGAAACAAAGAAGAGAGATCCGAGATTTCGAGCTACAAACCGTTACCTTCGGGGTCAACTGCGGGCCATATCATTAGACATGATATGTACGTCGATGACGTTCTGGCATATGCCAACTCCGTACAATAAGCTCAACTATCCGTCCAAGAACTGCAGGCAGCTCTAGGCTCCGCCGGCTTCTCACTGAGGAAGTGGACTTCCAACCAAAGGAGCATCCTAAAGAACATTCCTGCTGAGCACCTCCTCCACAACTAGTTCCTCGATATCGATGCCGAAAGCACGGCGAAAACGCTCGGTATTCGATGGAGGGCTATCTCTGACGAATTCTATTTTGTCCCGAAAGAGATAGGACTCGAACCTTCTTATACAAAACGCTAGCTGGCAGTCAACTTTGGTGGCAAGAACCAGAGTGGCTACAAAGACCAAGAGACGCTCATCAAACAACCGACCTAGAGCAGCGTGCAGTAAAGGTTCATTTTAGTCAAACGCCCTCTGACGATTTTCTTGACCGTTTTAATTCTACGGTTCCTAAGGCGTTGCCGATGAAATACGCGACTCGGAAAGGGTTCTAATCTCAATTGCGCAGAGTAGATCATACGCCCAGGAGCGTCATCATTTGGAGGATAAACGTCCCCTACAAGTTTCAAGTCCTATCCGAAACTTGTTTCCTTTTCTGGACCAACATGGCCTATTAAGGGATGTGGTCGCGTCACTGCCTCCAAGGCTCTACAACACGATGAGCGCCATCCCATATTTCTTCCGAACACCTGTAGACTGTCTCGCCTTCTCATCCAATTTTCCCACCAGATCACCCTTCATGGCGGCAACCAATTAGTTGTGCGCCTAACCCGATCCAATCAAGAATTTGGTGAAAGCTGTGGTGAATTCGTGTAAGATCTGCACGATTCACAAGAATAAACTACAGACACAGCTCATGGGCGATCTTCCGACCGACCAAGTCTCGTTCTCAAGGGCGTTGACGTACACAGGCATTGATTATGCCGCCCCTTTGAGATCAATAATTATACAGGAGAGCGTTCCTCATTACGAAGAGATATGTTTGTGTGTTTGTGTGTTTCTACGAAAGCAATCCATTTGGAACCCACCTCCGATCTCACAAACGAAAATTCCTCGCGGCCTTTGCTCGTTTTGTAGCTAGGCGCGGGTGTCCTTAACGGGTCCGTTCGGATAATGGCAAAACCTTTTGGGTGCAGCAACTCAGCTTTCTCCGAACTTCTTACCAGCCATGAAGGAGTCTGTGACTGATGCATATAGCCATCAGGGACTAGTATTGCGGTTTATCCCCCCAGGTGCTCCGCATATGGGAGGTCTGTGGGAAGCGGTTGTTAAAAGTTTCAAAACGCTTTTCAATAAGTTAACTGCTTCCCACAAATACACGTTCGAAAAACTTGCCGCACTTCTGGCAAAGATTGAAGTTTGCCTTAATTCCAGGCCGCTTTTTCCGATGTCCGAAGATCCAACGGACTTGCTCGCACTCAGGCCAGACCATTTTCTTATTCGCGGGCCGTTTCTTTCCACGGCTGAGCCCGTAATTAAAGGCGAAGTCAAGTCAATTATAAATCGATGGCAACATTTGAAGGCTCAATATCAGCAGTTTAGTGCACGATGGAAAGAAGAGTATCTTATAAAACTCCACAGGCCCAACAAATGGCAATTCCCGACCAAAAATCTTCAGATCGGCTATATGGTGGTCGTCAAGGAAGATAATCTTTTCAGTTACAATTTCGGAACTCTCTAGATTTAAGTAGTAAGTCCAGAATTACTAGCAGCCAGTAAAGACCAAATAAACAGTATACTTGTTTTAAGTAAAACCCTGCCACCTATTTCTTTTACTTTGTGGACCTTCTGCTGCCCTTCTACGCTGGACTCCCTCAGCGACCTTTTCTATCGTCTTCGCCATCTGCCAGGAAATACTACTGGAAGAGTTGGCTTCAATCAACCCGAGTTAAGACTCTATTTGGCTTGGAATCCGACCACTCCTTTTCATGGATCTTCCTTTTCCGTGGTCGCCATCTTGTCTTTTCCATCCGTGTCACATTTCTAGTAAAAAGTGGGAAAAAAGTGTTTGTTTTTGGGCGTACCCTGCCGCAGTGAGAAAATATTTCCAAATATAAAAGCAAAATTCATAAAAAGTACTTTGCCTAAAACGGCCTCCTACATTTCTTTTTTATGCTCTGCCTTCCTGCTGGGGTCCAAGCGCATATATACACACACACACACTCACAAATACATAAAAGTTCCTAAATTTTAACTAAGCTGCAAGTTTTTTATTCGGCAAATTTCCATTCGTACATACACACATGTCGGGAGCAGTTACAAAGTCATGTTAAAATCACCTTTTGTTTGTAATTTGGTCAGCATCACTGACAACAACAATGTAAACAAAGCTTTCGAATTATCAATTACACTGGTCGACAAGAAAAATGCCGGCGAATAAAAGCCATTGATTCTGATAGATCTGAACCGGTACATTACCAGTCCGAAACTGAAAGTTTCCATCACCCACCAATTTTGAGAAAATCGCGGTCAAAGTAGCATGCACTGCTTGAATCGGCACTTTTAAGGCTTAATAACTCCCAAACCTTAAGTTGCCCAGAGCTGGTATTCATCTTAAAAGAGCTTTGGCCTTTGTACTTCAATATTAAACAATAATATCCAATGGGAGACCTCTCGTTCTTTAGTTATAATGCATTTTACAAACTTAAATTTGTCACAAATTTTTGCTATGTTGTAGCCCTAAAACTTAACAAATCTGGTGAGAGTCTTGGCTTTGGTTAGAAACATTGGTTTGGGATTATAATTTAAGTACACCAAACCAAACGTTTTATGGGCTGACAACACATCCTCTGGACATTTTGATTATAATATTTATATACAAAGTTGAATTTGTTCTTAATGTATTCAATTTAATAACAATTAATTTTTGGAAAGTTCGAAGAAACATCAATGTTCCGAACCCAAAGCAGTCTCTAACAAAATGTTCGAAATATCAGGGCTACAACATAGCAAAAATTTGTGACAAATTTAAGGTTGTAAAATGCATTATAACTAAAGAACGAGAGGTCTCCCATTGGATATTATTATTTAATATTGAAGTACAAAGGCCAAAGCTCTTTTTAAGCTGAATACCAGCTCTGGGCAACGTAAGGTTTGGGAGTTATTAAGCCTTGAAAAGTGCCGATTCAAGCAGTGCAGGGTACTTTGACCGCGATTTTCTCAAAATTGCTGGGTGATGGAAACTTTTCAGTTTCGGACTAGTAACGTACCGGTTCAGATCTATCAGAATCAATGGCTTTTATTCGCCGGCAAAAAAAAAGGTCGATTTTTGTCGACCTGTGTTATCTATGCGTGGATGTGCAGAGAAGCTTAGATAAGCGAGTGCAATCGCTGATCTCGGACCTGCGCACTCGCACCGCTCTCTCACTTTTCGCAATCGCTGTTGAGTAGCAGTCGCTTCGCTCTCGCATCAAAGAATAAAAATCGCATTTTGGAATTGAACTTCTCGGCTTTTCTTTTTCACACCGTTCCGGCACCGCATAGTTTTTTTGTTAATTGTTCGCAAAAAGGTGGCATAAATTAATGCCTCCTCGAAACATTGGTGACCCCGACGTGATCCGTGAACGTGTGTTTAAGTTAAGCAATTATTAAATATCGTTTTTATAATTCTAAGCGCCTCTAACACGCGTCGGTGTTAAGGGCCGTGCACACACACACAAACTTATTCGCATCGCCTTACACGGTATTCGCATATACATATCTACATACATTGTACAGTTAGAATCGGCTGCTGTACAGTTTGAAACTTTTGCATATCGCCGAGTGTTATACATTTTTCGGTTGCCAAGCGAAGGCTATTGCCCTTTGTTGTTGGTTCCGTTTCTTACCTCGAATTCGGTCTATAATTTTCGCTGGGCTGACTGCAGAGTGCATCGAAACATTTGTGCAGTGACTACCGTATACCCTATAAAGAACAAATAAAAATTTAAAATGGCAAAAAATAATGCACCAACGACTGAGCTCGCGCCACATGCACCAGATGGCGAGGAGTTTTATCGGGCAAAGGCAAACTCCATGGTACGCCAGCTTGCAGCATTAAACTCATTTTTGACTGAGGAGCAGTTGGCCAGTTGCGGATGGATTTAGTCGAGCGAATGAACTCTGACTTCGATAGCTCTCAACTAAACCTCGAACGGCTCGTGATCGAGGAGCTGGAATTAGATGCGCGTATCACCTTTACCACAGCATATTGTGAAACCAAAGGAAAAGGCAAACTCCATTGTAATGCTTGCAGCATTAAACTCATTTTTGACTGAGGAGCAGTTGGCCAAATTCGACGAAAGTGAGCTGCAACTTAACTACGAACGGCTCGTGATCGAGGAGCTAGAATCTGATGCGCGCATCACACTTACCACAGCATATTGCGAAACCAAAGGAAAAATCTGCCGCCATCTCAGTGGCGAGAAGAGAAAATCGTTAGCAAATTCAACTGAATTGCATGGCATCCTAGGTGGCCACAGTGTCGCTTTCAAATGCAATTCAAGGCCCACCAGGCTACCGTAGTTTCAGCTTCCGCGATTTGGCGGAGCATATATCGACTGGCCGGATTTTTACGCAATGCTCAACACGGTAGTAGGAAACAACGAAGAACTAACAAAGGTGGAAAAATTCCAGCATCTCCGTATGTGCTTGGACGGCATAGCTTTGGACGCCATTCGTTCCCTGGAGCCCACGGAAAATAATTATTTGGAATTATTAACCTCAAGATTCGATAATAAATTACACAGGTCGACAAAAATCGACCTTTTTTTTTGCCGGCGAATAAAAGCAATTGATTTTGATAGATCTGAACCGGTACATTACTAGTCCGAAACTGAAAAGTTCCCATCACCCACCAATTTTGAGAAAATCGCGGTCAAAGTATCATGCACTGCTTGAATCGGCACTTTTCAAGGCTTAATAACTCCCAAACCTTACGTTGCCAAGAGCGGGTATTCAGCTTAAAAAGAGCTTTGGCCTTTCTACTTCAATATTAAACAATAATATCCAGTGGGAGACCTCTCGTTCTTTAGTTATAATGCATTTTACAAACTTAAATTTGTCACAAATTTTTGCTATGTTGTAGCCCTGAAACTTAACAAATCTGGTGAGAGTCTTGACTTTGGTTAGAAACATTGGTTTGGGGTTATAATTTAAGCTCACAAAACAAACATTTTATGGGCAGAAAACACATTCTCTGGACATGTTTGATTATCATATTTAAATACAAAGATGAATTTATTCTTAAAGTATTTAACTTAATAACAATTAATTCCTGGAAAGTTTGAAGAAACATCAATGTTGCGAACCCAAAGCAGTCTCTAACAAAAATGTTCGAAATATCAGGGCTACAACATAGCAAAATTTGTAACAAATTTAAGTTCGTAAAATGCATTATAACTAAAGAACAAGAGGTCTCCCACTGAATATTATTGTTTAATATTGAAGTAGAAAGGCCAAAGCTCTTTTAAGCTGAATACCCGCTCTGGCAACGTAAGCCTTGGGAGTTATTTAGCCTTGAAAGTGCCGATTCAAGCAGTGCATGATACTGACCGCGATTTTCAAAATTGTGATGGGAACTTTTCAGTTTCGACTAGTAATGTACCGGTTCAGATCTATCAAAATCAATTGCTTTTATTCGCCGGCAAAAAAAAGGTCGATTTTTGTCGACCTGTGTAATTTATTATCGAATCTTGAGGTTAATAATTCCAAATAATTATTTTCCGTGGGCTCCAGGGAACGAATGGCGTCCAAAGCTTCAAAATTGGTGGGTGATGGGAACTTTTCAGTTTCGGACTAGTAATGTACCGGTTCAGATCTATCAGAATCAATGGCTTTTATTCGCCGGCATTTTTCTTGTCGACCAGTGTTATTACACTTTCAGGCACACGTTCGGTCATTGTTCAAGCTACCAGGGGTGGAGAAGGGATCTGCAAGTAGTCTGGGGCAGTTGAGCGACAAGGAAAATTCACATTTGCGCGCTCTGGCTACTATGGCCTCTACGCAGGAAATTTATGACGGCGTTTTAATCCACCTCATCGTTTCGAAACTGGACCATCAGACCCAGGAGAGGTGGGAAGAAGGGTTGCCTGCTAAGGAGCTGCTAAAATGGGACACATTTTCATCATTTTTGGATTTTAGATGCCGCATGATGGAAAATTTGGAATACGCTATGGTACAACAAACACCTAGCAAACAGGTCGGAAAAGTAGCTAGCAAATTTCATCGTAGCACCCTCATTGCTTCATCATCAGCTTTGCCATCCTGTACCCTCTGCGAGTCGAAGGATCATTATTTGACAAAATGTCCACAGTTTTTGGGATTATCCCCCACTCAGCGGTACAAAGAGGCAAAAAGGTTACATCTCTGTCTTAATTGACTACGAAAGGGACATGGCCTACAGCAATGCAAGTCTGGCAACTGTAGGCACTGCCACCAGAAACATCATTCTCTTCTTCATATGGAATCAAATCACATTGCAGCCCTTGCCCTGCCTGCTCCTGAAATACCCCCGCAAGGTTCTTCTCACGTCTCTGTAGCCTTGTCTAAAACATCACCTGTAGCCTTGTCGCCAGTCAAAACCGAATATGTGTTGCTTGCTACCGCCATAGTTTACGTCAAAAAACCGCTCTGGCGTGTTCGTACCATGCCGTGCTTTACTTGATTCGGCCTCTCAAATCAATTTCGTCACCTCTCGTTTCGCCAATCAGCTTCAACTCAAGATCCATCGTTCAAGCATCCTCATATCAGGAATCGGTGAATCTTCGCTTGCATCGGATAAATCGGTTTATATTTTCGCACAGTCCAGTAACGCAAAGTACAATACCTCGCTCTCAGCGGCTGTCACCCTATCTATCACCGATTATCACCCACATTTCGATCTTAACGCGTCCGAATGGAAAATACCGGAAAATCTCGAGCTCGCCGACCCACTCTTCTACAAAAGCCAGCGCATAGACTTGCTTATTGGAGCGAGTATATTCTTCGAGCTGCTTTGTATTGGACAAATTCGATTAGGCAGCAACTTACTCACTCTGCAGAAAACCAGGCTTGGCTGGATCGTCTCAGGGTGTCTCACAGTAGGATCTCCCTCGCGCTCATCTTTAGTTTCTTTAGTTCAGGAGCCCAGCACTCAGTCGGAGTCAGAGTCGATTTCTGATATACTAAAAGATTTTGGGAAATCGACAGTTGCGCAGATGCTACAACAACCATTTCAAAGAGGAAGCTCTATGCGAGCAGCTATTTCAAGAGCAATACACTAGGCTTGAATCTGGACAATATTCGGTACTGCTTCCTGCCAAAACTAGTTTCGATGCTCTAGGAAATTCATACGATCGTGCGCTCCATCGGATTAAGGCACTCGAGGCTAAATTAGCTAGGAATTTGGATCTGAAGTCGCAGTACAAAGCCTTTATGGAGGAATATCTCAGCCTCGGCCACATGTCTTTAGCAGCCAAAAATGCTGCAGCTCATCAATATTACCTGCCCCACCACTGCGTCCAAAAATAGGAAAGCACAACTACGAAGCTGCGAGTTGTTTTCGACGGTTCAGCGAAGTCCACTTCGGGATACTCTCTGAATGATTTGTTGTACGCTGGTCCCTCCATTCAGCCAAAATCTTCACTAACCTGCTTCGATTTCGATTTTTAAGGTCGCTTTGTGCGGAGATATCTGCAAAGGTATCGTTGCGTTCGGATAACGCATCCCCACCAGTTTCTTCAATGTATTTTATGGCGCGACAGGCCAGAAGACGAGGTTCAAGTGTACTCGCTTGACACCGTAACCTACGTCACCAAGCCTGCTGCTTTTTGGCAATTCGTGCAGCAGCTATCCTACGATGAAGAAGCAGAGTTTCCATTAGCAGCCAAGATCATACGCACAAACTTCTACGTAGATGATCTAATTTCAGGTGGAGACACCATCGAGGAGGTCGTTGAAATTCGTCACCAAATTAAGGAGCTCTTGGAAAGAGGACATTTCCCAATTCGTAAATGGTGTTCCAATGAGCCTGCGGCGCTAGAAGGAGTGAATGAGTCAGATCGGGAGAAGACTTTAAAGTTCCATGACGAAACTGATGTTACAAAGGCGTTGGGTTTGTCTTGGGACACATTATCGGACAATTTGCTCTTCAGTTTCTCAAGCGAATGGACAGATAAGCCCGCAACTAAACGCAGCATTCTGTCTGCTATCGCTAGGTTTTACGATCCCCTTGGATTAATAGCCCCATCATAACCAAGCTTAAGATTTTCATGCAAGTCTTATGGAAGGATAAGATTGACTGGGATGAGTCCCTGTCGCAATCGTTACACTCCGCTTGGTCAGAGCATATGTCACAAATCGCCACAGTTGCTTGCTTGAAGTTTCCGCGCTTTGTTCTACAGCATAACTTATCCTGCGAAATACATGGATATTGCGATGCAAGCATGACCGCCTACGGTGCTTGTATTTATGTTCGCTCAGAGAATCAAGGGATATGGTCGTCGAATCTTCTTTGCTCGAAGTCAAGAGTTGCCCCCTTGAAGACTCTCACTATTCGGAAGCTAGAATTATCTGCAGCACTTTTACTATCCGAGCTTGTCTCTCAAGTAGCGCAAATTGTACCTGTATCCTGCAGCTTTCATTGTTGGTCAGATTCTAAAATAGTTTTATCTTGGATCCGTCAACCTCCGTCAGACTTTAGCATTTTCGTCTCGAACAGGATCTCACAGATACAGGAGGGAACTAAGAGAATGACCTGGAGGCACGTAACGTCACGACAAAATCCGGCAGATATCTTATCCCGTGGATGCACACCTCTTGAGCTTGTGGGATCGAATCTTCGGAGGCAAGGACCGGAGTTCCTAATCGCGGATGCTTCTATGAGGCCTGATAGCGCACCCCCTGTCGAGGAGCTTCCTGAGCGTCGGCGCAGCGCATTGGTGCTGTCACAGGGAATGGATATCTCACATAGTTGCAAGTTCAAAAATTCGTTTGGGAGAATGCAAAGAGTCTTCGGGTACATATACCGATTCCTTCAAACTCGCACCAAGGATCGATACGGCAGAAAGGAGCGCTTACAGTCGAGGAAATTAAAGGCGGTACGCATCTACTAGTTAGAAGGATTCAGCGCGTGCACTTCGCCGAGGAGCACAAGGCCCTAACCTCGAAGACGAAGCTGTCGCCGAGGAGCAAACTTCTCTCATTAAACCCATTTATAGATGCAGGAGGTCTTATGCGCGTCGGCGGACGCCTTCATAATTCGCAGCTGGATTTCGATGCCAAGCACCCTATGATCCTTCCCAAGTTTCATCCTATAACCTCAGCTATTATAGATCACTTTCATCGCAAGTTCCTTCATGCAGGAGCACAGAGTTTGTTGGCCGCTTTACGGCAAAGATTCTGGTCCATTGGAAGGCGAAAAACGGTTTCTTCTGTCATCAACAAGTGCATTCAATGCTTCAGATTGAAGCCCAAGCTAGTCGAGCACATCATGGCACCGCTCTCGGAAGACAGCGTTCATCCGAATCGCCCATTTGTCATCTCTGGAGTGGACTTTTGTGGGCCCTTTTACTCGAAGTCAGAGGTCAGAAACAGGCCTCCTTCGAAATGCTACATATCCATATTCATTTGCTTCGTCACCAAGGCTACGCACTTGGAAGTAGTCGAGGACCTTTCAACGCAATCCTTTATCGCAGCCCTAAAGCGATTTATAAGCCTGAGGGGAAAGCCAAAAACGAGCTGGTTGAGCTTCGACAGCTGTTCTTAAGCGATCCTCAAGCCAACGAACTATGGGTTGCCCTTAGTTCGATGGAAATCCGGTGGAATTTCATCCCACCTCGTTCCCCGCACTTTGGTGGCTTGTGGGAAGCCGCGGTCAAATCCGCAAAGTTTCATTTTGTCCGCGTCGTTGGAAAGTCGATTCTCACATTTCATGAACTGCGCACTTTAGTGTGTGAAATATCCGCAATGTTAAACTCACGGCCGCTCTGTCCCATTTCAGAAGACCCAGATGACATTAACGTTCTTACGCCTGCACACTTTCTCATTGGTTCCACATTTACCTCAATGGATGAGCCTGACGTCACCCATCTGAACATCCATCGTTTGAGCCGATGGCAGCGTGTGTGCCAAATGCAGCAAATGTTCTGGCGCAAATGGAGCACCGACTACCTTTCGCTGCTGCAGGAACGGAGCAAATGGCGTTCTCCCGAAACAGCATACAGCCAGGCAGTATGGTCCTCATCAAGGAGGACAACATACCCCCCTTGCGTTGGCGCCTTGGCAGAGTTGAGAGCACCGTCTCCGGAGAGGACGGCGTTAACCGAGTTGCAGTCATCCGAACCGACTCTGGGCTATGCAAGCAGGCAACGAGGAAGTTAGCAGTACTGCCCCTGGAAACCACTTCACTTGGAAGCATGTCTCTTCCAACGGGGGAGCATGTCGGGAGCAGTCACAAAAGTCATGTTAAAATCTCCTATTGTTTGTTATTTGGTCAGCATCACTGACAACAACAATGTAAACAAAGCTTTCGAATTATCTTTTATCTATGCGTGGATGTGCAGAGAAGCTTAGATAAGCGAATGCAATCGCTGATCTCGGGCCTGCGCACTCGCACCGCTCGCACTTCTTCGTAATCACTGTTGCAGAGCAGTCGTTTCGCCCTCGCAGCAAAGAATAAAATCGCATTTTGGAATTGAACTTCTCGGCTTTTCTTTTTCACACCGTTCCGGCACCGCATAGTTTTTTTTGTTAATTATTCGCAAAAAGGTGGCATAAATTAATGCCTCCTCGAATTACCTACCATCCTTAGCAAACCGTAGAACGATGTTAGGCATTGTCTTTATGTATAATCTGATCCGTGGAAAGCAGCGATCTATTATGTCAGTTGTATTTCCACGTACCATGTAGAACCACTAGATCCTACCTGCCTTTAGTTTTGCACCACTGCAGAACATCGTATGAAATGCATGAACCCTTTAAAGTATTATGTGCAAACTATAATGATTTGTACAAAATTACCTCATCTGTAGACAGCCTTCCTAAACTAATAACATGAATCTCAACCCACTTAGTACACATGCAAGATAGCAATCGAGCTGCATTCTTTTACCTATACTTTTCTTTCGCGCCTATTAACACCTAACCCTAAAAAGCACGGGCTTGGTTTTAAAGGGCCACTTGAGTGACCGTAGTGCATCATCAACGTCCAAAGATCATAAAAAAAAAAAAAAAATGTTAAGGAGTTCACTGTTTTTAGTATTATTTATTACCATTCCATTTTTGTTTCTTAATTTGGGTTATTAATATTCTCATCATCATCATCATCATCATCATAAATATAATATTCAGATCTATATTCCTTAAGCTTTTTTATTGGGCTGACATATTTAAATAATTTAGTATTTGATTTTAGTTTAGGCGTTTCTTCATCTTCTTCTGTTCTAAATTTTCGATCTTTTGTAATAATGAATCTTTTGTAATAATATATATATATATATATATGTATATTTCTAGTAAGAAGTGAAAAAATTCCAACTAGAATCCACATATAAAAAAAAACGAATTATAAAGTATTTGTTAGTTTGCTTGTTCGTTTATTGAATATTTTTTTTTGTTTTTTATTGAAACAAAGAAAAAATTATTAAAGAGTCAGACAAGTCTACTTAATTCGAGACGCAGACTGTCATTACTATTTTTCACAACTCTGTATTCCCTATCCTGGAGAAAGTTCAGAGTGGTATCCTTGAGAGTGTTGTATCTCTCAGGCAGATACAAAATATAATCTTCAAGTTCCAAGGTAACAGAGTTCCCATACACTGTTTTCTTTCTCTGCGCAGTGATAATTGTATACCCAACATTTGCATCCATCCTAGTTTTCGAAATCAAGAGCTTCGACGTTCGTTGGTTAAATTCGTTAATAGACTCCTTACGAAGTATTTCCAGCTCCATGTTAGCGTTCAGATCACTCTCTGTTGGAATTTAATGATACATTTTGTTAATTCATTTTTCCTTAAGTTGAAATTCGTTCTCGAAGTTGATCGTAGGCGATGGTGATTCGACTTTCCAAGTTGAAGTTAAAATTCTGACTGTGAAATCCCGAAAAATTTCGAGCCCATTTTATATTACTTGTTGTACCTAAAACCACCCCCTACACGCTCGGGTGAATAATTTTCCACAATCAACCCTCTTTTTGTTTCAGTCATCCCCGGATTAATCCAGAATTTTATTTATATTGGAGCAAGAATTTAAGACATAGATGACAACAGTTATATGTCCCAGAACGTTGAATTCGGTCATAGTTATAATTGATATCTTTACCTAAATATTTCACAAGCTCTTTTGGCGGTTGCAAGATACCAAACGAATTCAGATAATTTATTCTTTTTTATTCTTTGTCCAAGCCACCCAGTGCGTACCCCTTGAATTCGAGTCATCCAAATTAAGTACCCCACACTCTATATTTTAAGGTTCAATGAGTTTCTCGTAAACACCCCCCTAAAAATGGTATATAATTTTGACCAAATTCCTCGATACCTATATTGGTTAAGACTTTATTCTTTATTCCACGACCATTGTTATACGGTTTTAGGTATAGACCGTAACCAATTTAATAGGGTTTTAGATATAAACCCTTCCTCACGGAGAAATATTCCATCTTCCGGTTATGCCTTTTGCTTTCTTCAAGTTGCTGTTTCGCAATTTTTGCGTTTGCGACCTGAAGCTAAACTTTCTATAGCACTCAAAGCGGTTAAGATAAGGACAAGTTCCCCCCATTTTGGGTACATCAGTTATACGCGGAACTGTAACATTTTTCTTAGAACCGATTTAAATTTTAACCAATTTTAATTGCATTAACAACATCTAGAGGTTTTTCTTTATTCAATACCCGCCTAGCCTTCCTTACAACAGATGAGAGACTATTTAATTTCGTCCCCCTTCCCTTCCCTTCCATCTACTTCTCTTACTCTTCGCGATCCGTAGCCCTTTTATCTTGTTCTTCTTATGTTTTTTCTTAATTTGCTTTCAAACACCCAATTAAAATTTTTTCTTTGTCTTCATAATATTGGTTACCAAATACGCTGCTGCTCGCTCTTTAAGATATCTATCCTGCGCCTTTACTCGTTTAAAGGCCTTATTAGTTAATATAGAATCTGCCTTATGGCGATCGCTCAAATCCTTGTGTTGTGAGTAGGCAATGTCATGAGACTTGCAGGCATTGTCTAACTCGCTTATCCCGGGATCTCCACGCTTTAGTCGCTCTGCAAGCTTTGTACCGGGCCCACAATAGTTATAGCCAGGAATATGAAACTCAATTGGAAGAGCGTCAATCAACTTATTGATAAGAGATCTTCCACGTTTACGATGTCAATTATTTTCTTTTTTTTTTTGTTTGCTTTTAGTTACTGATGGGCGTTGATGCACTACGGTCAGTACACTCAATGAGGATTGCGAGTCGGTGATATCCGATGCATCCTTTCTGCGGGGCTTCAGCAAGCTGGGTTATGGTGGTACCGACTCCATGAGTGAGGACCCCGAAGACGACCTGGATGCTGACGTGACGGTGGTAGAGGCTAAATGACTCTAGCGGTCGTGCAGATCAACCTCCACCACAGTAAAGCAGACTCTAATGCTTCGTCTAGCGAGAGACTAAGCCGATCTGGTGCTGATCCAGGAACCCTGGGTTGTATCCAACAGGATTTATGGACTCAGCACCCCAAAATATAATCTGCTCGCAGCTCAAGGAGAAGGTAAAACTCGCACTTGCATTTTAGCTAAAGGCACCTCAGTGCATTTATGCTCTATAATTACAGCGATGCCGACACTACATCGATAAGTCTGGAGCTCCAGGACAGGTCGCTACGTGTAGTGTCAGCATACTTTGCGTACGACATAATGGACCCGATACCGGGTCGCAAGCTGAGGAACTCGTTAAGGATTGCGAAGATAAGGGCACTGGCCTGTTGATCGGATGCGACGCAAATGCCCACCACGAGATGTGGGGCAGCACCAACACAAATGAGAGAAATTGAATACCTTCTCTCCACTAACCTACTTATCTGCAATAGGGAAACGACCCCACTTTGTAATTAAGGACAGGAGGAGGTCATAGACCTAACCTTTATTTCTAATTGCATGCATGACCAACTTATAGGGTGGAGCGTTTCTAAAGAACACTCCTTCTCGGATCACAAATATATTGACACAAGATTGTGTGCCCCAACCCTGACCCAGTAACGTTCTCAAACCCACGTAGAACCAACTGGCCAGCTTTTAAAGATAGATTGGCTAAAGCCCTTCCTGTTCCACCAGAGCAGACTCCACCATCGGAGGAACATCTCACTCTTCTCACGACAGTCTTCACTGAAGCCTACAACAGTGCATATAAAGCATCCTGTCCAATCAGCAAGCCGAGAGGCAAATGGAAACCACCCTGGTGGAATCAAGAAATAGACAAGCTGAGGGGGAATGTAGGAAACTCTTCAACAGAGCAAAAGACTAAGTTGTGAACAACATTTGTCTGAATATAAACACAGTCTAGCTCAATTAAAAAGCTCATTAGACAGGCAAAAGAGAGGATTGGAGAAAATTCTGTTCAGGAATTGAATCCTCTTCGGAAGCTGCAAGACTACGAAAAGTACTCTCAAAGTCGTCCTCAAATCCGGGCTATCTCAAGAAACAGGACGACTCGTGGACTTCTTCTAGCGAAGAAACACTGATGCTATTAATAGACACACATTTTCCAGGAAACACATTAGGTCCCCAAACAAGCGACCCACAACCATACCACCCGGTCAGATCATTGGATAGCATTATGACTGAATCCAACATCAAATGGGCTATAAATAGCTTCGCTCCCTACAAATCTCGCTGTCCCTTGGCTAAAAGCCATCTTCTCGAACATTATGGCGTTAGGCCGAATTCCCGATTCCTGGCTAACGTCCAAAGTAGTTTTTATACCCAAGGCCGGCAAAGCCTCACACACAACACCGAAGGATCTCAGGCCAATAAGCCTGTCCTCCTTCCTTCTAAAAACCTTGGAAGATTGATAGGGCTACACCTGAGAACATCAATCAATCCCTCTCTGCTATCTGAATCTCAGCATGCATACCGTAAAGGCAAATCGACAGAAACAGCACTTCACTCTGTCATATCCCGTATAGAAAAATCCCTGCATGACAAGGAGTATACCCTAGCCGCCTTCTTGGACATAGAAGGTGCTTTCAACAACATCGACTCAAGGGCAATAACCAATGCAATGCTGAGCCTTGGAGTAGATGCTCAGTTGGTGAGATTAGTCACGCAGCTGCTCCTGAGCAGAAAAGTGACCTCTTCACTAGGAGCATCTACTCTGTGCAGGCACGTCAGCAGAGGTACTCCTCAAGGGGTACTCTCTCCGCTTCTATGGAATCTAGCAGTAAACACGCTGCTACGCGACATAGAAGATGGCGGGTGCAAGATTATTGCTTATGCGGATGATGTGGTTGTTATGCTGCGGGAAAATTTCCGCAAAGCCTATGTGACATTATGACAGTTAAACTAAGAAAACTGTCAGGATGGGCATCCGAAAGCGGTATAAACGTAAACCCAAGTAAAACCGACCTTATTCTCTTCTCCAGGAAGACTAAGATCCCAAAGTTATCTGCCCCAAAATTAAATGGTTCCGTTCTAGAGTTTAGCGACAGTGCAAAATACTTGGGGCTTGTACTAGACAAGAAACTGAACTGGAATTTCACTATAGCGGATAGAGTGCGAAAAGCCAACATTGCACTCTTCACTTGTAAAAAGGCAGTAGGCCTCAAATGGGGATGTCCCCGTCTGTAGTTAGCTGGTTATACAGCGCCATAGTTAGACCCATCCTCCTGTATGGGGTATCCATTTGGTGGCCAGCGCTGCTGTATAGTTCTAAACTCAAGGCGCTCAACAAGGTGCAGAGAGTAGCTCAACTATGCATGACAGGAGCTCTTAGAACAGCCTCTAGTGAAGCGCTCAACGCTATTACTAGCATATCACCAATTCTACTAGTGGCAAAAGTAACCGCCACCATCACAGCACGACGTCTGAGAGACGCAAACTGCTGGACAGTCCATCAATATGGGCACTCATCCATCTTATCAGTGGGCGCAAGCAAGCAATTAACAGATTATTGCATACCCGTAGAACACACTTCTACAACATTCAAAACTGTCTTCCCCTCCAGGGAGGCCTGGGCGGCAAATCCCTTTGGGCAAAATGACTGCATACATTTCTTCACAGACGGCTCCAAACTCGACAATCGAGTTGGAGGAGGAGTCTTCTGCTAACAACTCGGTATTAAAATACACTTTCGTCTTCCGGACCACTGCAGCGTTTTTCAGGCAGAGATTCTCGCCATAAGCTAGGCTCTTAGTTGCCTACGTCACTCTAGCCTTATAAACGGAGTAATAAACATTTACACAGACAGTCAGGCAGCAATAAAATCACTTCGCGCGCTATCCTCAAACTCGACGATAGTGAACAACTGCCGCAAATCTCTTCAAGAAATGGCACAGCAGTTCGTAATCTCCCTAGTCTGGGTGCCAGGGCACCAAAATATTGAGGGGAACGAAATAGCTGATGAACTGGCCAGACGCGGCACCACCACAGTTCTCCACTTTTAAGCTCAGGACAAGGGAAGTTTTCAGATCCCTTGAACAAGAAATTTGGAACAATACCTCTCACTGTAACATCGGTCACCAAACATGGCCTAAAGTTGACGCCAAACGCACAAAAAGGCTTTTTAGTCTACACCGCACACAGTGCTCAGCTGTGATTAGAGCAATCACTGGCCACTGGCTCGTAGGAGCCCACGCATCCCGACTAAACGTCCTAAACAACGACTTTTGTAGAAGTTGCCAAAACGAGGAGGAAGTAGAATCAGTAGAGCACTTCTTCTGCTCCTGTGTGGCCCTAATCAGGCGCAGGAAAAAGTATATGGGAGAATATTTTCTCCATAATCTAGCTGAATTAGCAGCTGTCCCCCCGAAGAAAATAGCAGGTTTCATAAGAGAAACGGGCTGGGACTCTTTCTAACTTTGTGGTAAGAGGGTATAAAAGATCCATTGCGGTATCACAATGGGCCAGTGATGGCCTAAGTGGGTTGACCTTGTGTCAGCCGCCGCCCTAACCTAACCTAACCTAGTTGCATTTAGAAGTTTGCTTAATAAGTATGCAAAGTAAGAAAACATATTATATCTATTATTAAATAAGATAATTCATTTCAGTTTCAGATATCTTAACAACATAAGGTAACCATTGCCATAATAAAATAAATAATATATTACTTTTATTTCAGAACTGGTATGTATACATAAATATAAAAATATAATATTTATCCTTTCAGATTTCGTCTATTTATATTTCATAATATTATAATTTTTTATTTTAGATAATATTTGCGTTTTATGGTGAGTGTATATAATTTTAGTTTCCCATTTATTATTTTTATAACGTTATTTAATTATTGCATCAAAAACAATATTATTATTTTCAATATAATTGCAGGCTTTCTTCACTTATCACATTAAAAATGTATTAAACGCTTTAATTCACCTACATATTATATATATACATGTCAAAAGCAATAAAACACACATTTTTAAAATATATTTTATTATTGTTTTAATGGTTATTAATACATTTTCACCGAACGGTTATTTATGTAATTTACAGATGGGTTTTTAGGCCTTCCTTCATAACAGTTATATAACTGTTATCAATGGGTTCTTTAAAGCGGTATTTTGCATGAAATACATTGCTACAGAACCGTTATTGATGTGTGCTGCAGATGGGTTATATACTTAAGCTGGAAGCGAAACCCGAAGGTTGCCGAAGTGTAATATACGTTATTTATATGTTGCGAAATAACTGTTGCAGCAAACAAAAGAAAGAACAGTTGTTTTCGTGTTTCACCCCATATTAATCTAAAAGGAAGACCGCAACATATTCTTAATTCGCTGAGAACGCATAGAAATGTGCTTGCTGGAAGCGACCAGGTCGGACTGGGATAGTTTTGTTAATAATATAATACAATTAAGTATTAGACAGGCAACCTTCCAATGGACAAATAATAATGCACACTTAGATTGTATGAACCGCACGCTCTCAACGCCAGAATAGAAGTGAACGAGAATATCGAGAGAGCAAAGAACGACGAGAAGATGAGAAGAAGAAGCACGATGGTCCCGTTACTTTAGCGGTTTCCTCCAGTCAATCGAAATGTGCGTCTACTTCTCGTACACATACATTCATGCAAATATGAATGTATGCGTTTACAATTATCCATGTGACTTTTCTACATTAGAACAGGCAAATTCAACAATAAAGAATATATTATATAAGTTAACACCCAGAATGCTAAATGCTTAACCAAAGTAAGAGCATCGCCACACGCGCAGAAATCTAAACAAAACAAATAGATTACGAGTGTGAGTAAGGCATAAGCATCAATTTCCCCACATATAAAGTAATTGGCCGGAATTTTTGTTTTTTTTGGCGTTGATGATGCACTACGGTCAGTACACTCAAGTGGCCATTTAAAACCAAGCCCGGGCTTGTTAGGGTTAGGTGTTAAATAGGCGCAAAAGAAAAGTAAAGGTAAAAGAATGCGAGGAAATATAAACTACTATCAGGCAGCTCGATTGTTTTCTTGCATGTGTACTAGGTGGGTTAAGATTAATGTTTTTAGTTTGGGAAGGCTATCTACAGATGAGGTAATTTTATACAAATCATTATAATTTGCACATAATACTCTAAAGGGTTCATGCATTTCATACGATGTTCTGAGGTGGTGCAAAACTAAAGGCAGGTAAGATCTTGTGGTTCTATATGGTTCGTGGAAATTCAACTGACCCAATAGATCGCTGCTTTCCACGTCACCACGGATAAGGTTATACATAAATACAATGCCTAGCATTGTTCTACGGTTTGCTAAGGTAGGTTAATTAGGAGTCGTCTACTAGAATAAGAAGGCAACCTAAGGTTTGCATCCCAGTTTAAGCCACGAAGAGCGAAAAGTAAAAGTTTTTGAACTGACTCAATGCGTTTGCTGTGGACGTCCCACTGGGGACTCCAATCGCAAGATCCATATTCTAAAACAGGACGAACTAACAAAGTGTATAAATTCTTCGTGACGTAGGGGTCATCGAATTTCTTCGACCACCGTTTAATAAATACAAGCACACCCTGGCTTTATTCACAATGCACGAAATATGATCAATAAACTCCAGTTTAGGATCTAGGCGGATACCCAAATCGTCAACTAGCGTGATCCTTTTCAAAGAGCAGCAGTTCAGCGTATAAGTCGCAAGCATGGGAGAGACACGTGAGAATGTCATCAGCTTGCATTTTGAGCCATTCAGGTTTAATAAGCTTACATTGCACATTGTTTGAAAGTTATTAAGATCTGTTTGTAAATCCGACTGACAAGCGCGGTTCTTGTATTGCACACAAAGTTTAACGTCGTCAGCGTTTGTAAATCCGACTGACAAGCGCGGTCTTTGTACTGCACACAAAGTTTAACGTCGTCAGCGTACATGAGTACTCTGGAGCTAGTCAAGACTTTGGGCAGGTCGTTAATAAATAATGTAAAAGAAAGGGACCCAAGTGGCTCCTTGCGGGACACCAAAGGTCACCCGGAGAACATTCGACAAGTTGTTTTAAATAGAACCTTTTGCGTCCTACCATTCAGATAACTTGAGATCCACCTAAGAAGATCGACAGGAAAACCCATTAAGTCGAGTTTCCTAACAAGAAGGGAATGATTAACGGTGTCAAATGCTTTACTGAAATCAGTATAGATCACATCTGTCTGCAAATTTTGTGGAAAGCCCCTTATAATAAAAAGAAGTGAGCTCTAGAAGGTTAGTAGTCGTTGATCTTCGTTTAATAAATCCATGTTGGCATGGAGAAATTACTGATCTACACAGGTGCTGCAAATGGGGAGTAATTACGTTTTCGAAAAGTTTTGGGATGGCTGACAACTTAGAGATTCCTCTATAGTTGTTAGCATCCACTTTGCTACCTTTTTGTGGAGAGGAATCACGAATGATTCCTTCCAAACAAGGAAATTGGGAAGTTTCTAAGGATAAGGTAAACAATTTTAGAAGGGGACTGCACAGGGACTCGGCACAATACCTAAGCACACAGCCTGGTATTCCGTCGGGACGAATAAACCGGCTTGACACGTTGAAGATCCAAAGAAGGGAGTTTTCGTTTAAGCTAGGACTGAAGATTAGGTTTGATTTGGGCATGCTATAAGAATAGGTATGGTTTAAATCGGATGACGGAGAATAAGTAGTTTGAAAGAACTGAGCAAAGAGATCGGCAATTGCCTGATCATTGTTTGCTGTCGTATTTTCAAATGAAAGCGAGGAAGGATGTGTAATAGGCTTACGTTTAGTGTTGACAAAATTATAAAACTGTTTTGGGTCCTGCGCAAACTGAACCCTACAACGAGTCAAATAGTTTTGTAACACTGCGCGTTAAGCACGGTAAACCTTGACCGAGCCGCTAAATAGCGAGAATGAACAGCTTGAGAACCGTTACGTTTAAATTTAGAATAGAGATTGGACTTGACATTTTGAGGCGAGTCAACTCTTTACTAAACCAGGGAGGCTTATTGGAGATTGACGGATAGTATAACGGAACAGATTTTGTAAAAAAGGAGTTCATGGCGTTGTAAAAAATATCCATGGCACCCACCATGTCAGTGCACATGTAGAGATCGGACCAAATATCAAATATCAAATATCAAATTCAGATATAAAATTATTCAGCCATCGAAAATCCGCCTTGCGAAAGCAGTGAATTTTCTTTTCTGGCCGATCAGACTTATTCTCCATAGCAGTCCCAATATCGATAGTTACATTGAAAGTAGGATGGTATGGATCTTCGGGTAGCTTCAAGGGCGGGACCCTAACCCAACTGACTCTTTGCCGGATCAGAGACAAAGCAGAGGTCTAGCAAGCGATCTAAGGAATTTCGTACATGGTTGACTTGAGACAACGAAATGTCAAACAAGCCATCAATAAAATCGTGACGTGCAGTAGTTAAAAGTGTGTTAGAGGATTCAGTTGTGGACCAAATAGCTCCAGGAATGTTAAAGTCACCTAGAATAATTAAATGGTTCCTATCCGAAAGTCTATTGGAGACCGACTGGATAGCGGAAAGGTGGTTCCAATAAATAGAAAGTTCCGACAAGGGAGGAATGTAGGAACATGTAATAAAATAAAACTACCATTAAATGATAGCTTAACACAAAGGAATTCAATATCGTTGCATTCCTCGAAAGCTAATACTTCAGACGTGAGGTTTGAGTCAACCGCAATGAGGACCCCACCCCTCGCCTGGAAGGGCGATCAAGCCTGTGTGTTGTGTACACAGCTGGAAAAACTTCGAGCTTAGGATCTCCGGCTTTAACCAGGTTTCTGTGAACACTATCACCTGGGATGCCAAGGAAACACTATCAGAATACAATTTAGGAAGCTTACTACGTAACCCCTTGCATTCTGATAGGTAAGAAGTAGGAATTGGTTAGTTTTTGGAGCAGGCACAGTGGTTTTGTCCGGCCTGGGTAGACTTAGTCCTACAGGCCGTCTTTTCTTTTTCTTGGCTTCGTACTCCTAAACAACAACATGCTGCGGCCAGAAATCGGCAGAGCATATTGTGTTAAAGAGTTCGTCAGGAACATTTAATATGAAAGATGAAATATCCCTAGCATAAGAAAATTAAAATTTTTCCACCTAAATTTTATCGGACTTGGTTCTGTCTCGAATAAAGACAGTAACATCTTTAGATGTTTGAGATGGGTGAAGCCGAGAGACAAATATCTGCCTCGTTGGTGGTACTGCAATAAGGGCTTTTGGCAACACAGACTGGTAAGCTGTATTACCAATTTCGGCCGGTAATCCAGGTCTGTCACCCTGGGGAGCATTCGGGACGGGGATCTGAGGGGTCGTTAATTTTGATTTTGACCCGCCAGCGGACTCAACGGACAACACTGGAGCTGCGGTCCCTGTCACGGCACATTCGGAGGCCGAATCTTCCCTTGCACCCGACCTCAATATCATAGGGGTTAGATATATTGGGGTCAGGGGCTGTGCCGAGGGAGTAAGCTGTTGAGAACCTGCGTCGAGTTGCAGGGCAGCGGCCAAATGCGGTGTGCAAACCGTGGTTTTCTTGCGCTTTGGGGACTCGTTTAACAGCTTTAGGCCATTAAACTTGGAGTCCAGCGCCATGAGCACCTCATTAGTTTTGCGAAAACTAACAAGTAGCTCTTTGAAACCATTTTGGTTTGCCGCATGAATGGCATAATTTCCCTTTCAACATCGCGACAAGCCTCACAGCAGTAGCGCAATCCAATGTTTTGGTAATATTATCAGCCAGCCGGCCTGTGCATTCAATGCACTTGGAGTGCACGACATTGTCACACAGCCAGCAGCCAATAGTAGGGTCCTCTGCAGAAATTACTTTCTTGCAGGTTTTATTACACAGACAAAATTAGAAGACATTATAGCGACTTACCACTGTACCAGAAGTTAAGAGAAAATAAGAGTAGTTACGTGCACTAAGAGAGCAAGAGCGAGAGTTAGGGAGCTTAAGCCGTCAAGCTGTAATATCGGCGTAACGGATAAAGCACAAAGAGGAATGCAAAAATGCAGATAACGACCGTTGCACAAAACTAAAATTTGCAATTAATATAGTTATTAATACACAAAACAGCTGCATGCACACGCGAAGTGAAATAAACCCCGGTGGTTTATAGCAAAGATTTTACACAAATTCGACGCAAAACAAAAACACGACCGTTCACTTTGGAAGAGAAAACGAAAGTGAATGTTTCCCAATATGTCCCCAATTGAGTTCAGCAGCCACGTGCGCTGAGTTTCCACTTCCTACGTTACGATCGTGGGAAAGCTTTAACGCTGGGTAATTGAACCCAACACCGAGTGCATTTGGCAACAACAATTATTGCCAAATTACATTGACCAATTAGAGTAAGAAATGGTCAACTGCAATTAGGACCGACCGCATCAGCGACAACAGCGATAGTAGCAGAGAAAATCAGCAGAGGCAGCAGCAGCGGCAGAAGCGGCAGCAGCAATCAATGAAGCATAGGTTACATTATTAATCATTAACATAAGAAAATCAGTTGTAAAATTGCACTCAATAAAAAGTTTATATTTTTTAATAAAAATTTAATCTAAACTTTTAACTGGCGTCCGAACAGGGACCTGGTATAAAGTTCGCTAAGGATACAAGTTCCGCGTCTCATGTCGAGCAGTAAAGAAAATCCTGCCGGTTCGGAAAAAATTATTCTGCCTAATCCGTACGAAAAACCCGACCACCGAAGCCCGGAAGTGCCACAATTAAAGTGCCGTTCCAGAAAACGCTACAAAGTGACACTCCTACAAAAGGACTTGTACCCGGTGGACATACCAGGCCAAATTTTATCGCTGTGATTCCTCTAGTACCCGTTCAGAGGAACGTGCAAAGAAAGGTGTAAAGGAGGTGCCCTAGTAGACCCGCATTCTGGAGAAATCGCTGCAACGCGGAACAAAAGGAAAAACACCAAGATTACCGGCACACCGAGAGCACACCGAGATAAGCAGATATTCCAAACAAAAGGAGACAATAATTGTCAAGCGACAAACAAATTCCATGAAAAGGAAAAGAATAATAACTATCAAATAATTAATATAATAAACAAAGAATCAAAGAATTTTTCAATTAAATTAAATCGGTCGGTAAATTTTCTATAAAAAATTGGTTACCTATCAAATTTAAACAAAAACGAGAAAGAAAGCTAACTTCGGTAAACCGAAGTTTATATACCCTTGCAGTCAGCAATTGGATCATT
>JABJVT010000028.1:0-25000 GCA_014170255.2 Drosophila triauraria
AACCCCGCTCACAGAAGGAAGCACCGCGCGCTCTGAGGACTACAAGATCAAAACACACACATTGCCAAAGCGTACGGCTTCGGTTTACTTTACTCGCAATTCTGTCTCCGATCCCTTTTCAAAGTCTTGTGTCATCCTTGAGTAAATGTTACCTTTCCACGTGTATGGCCCTCAAGGCTTGTCCGTCGTCGTCCGTATAGAGACCCCCGTATAGCCACTGGCCATCTGAACTCAGTTGCACGGCCTTAAAGGCGTGCGGCAGCTTCGTCACCAGGTCGAAGTGCGTGAGACCAAACTCCTGGGATCGCTGCCACAGCTTGCAGCAATGGTCGGTGCTGGTTACAAACAGATCCTGGACAAAGTCCACGCAGAACAGATACTCGTTGGCCGGATGCATGCGCTGCTCTGTGATGCCTTCCGGGTCATAGTGGAAACATGATCCGCACACCCGTCCCGCAAAGATGGTGTTCTTCTTCTTGACAAAGTGGGAGATGTCGCTATTGGTGGATGTGCTGATCTCCTCCTCGAACCGGCGGTGGAGTACGTCGCAGCTGGATCTGCGGTACTTGCGCAGATAGCCGGTATGCGTGATATGTAGGGCGTCATTCTCGAGACACAGTTTGGTGGGGAACATCTGGGCATGATGGAAGTAGGGGCGCTCAAAGTAGGTGCCGCTTACCCAGTTCTTGGACACCTGGATACGCTCGTAGTTCGTGAGGCGCTTGCGGTTCCTGCGGGTTTCCGGGATTAATCAGGACATTATATTCCGAGTAAGTGTGGATAAACAAACCTCTTTTCGATGCTGGGCCTATCCCGGTTGCCGCAGAGCAGCAAATCCAAGGTGAGTGGATAGAAGATATGCCTGTCTATTATGTCTTCCAGCCGACGGCTGGCGAGGCACAAGCACAGCAGATCGCCTTCCGAACAGTACTCAAAGATCAGCAGGAGGCAGTCCACGTTCAGATCGGTCAGCCTCAAGCAAGTGTCGTGCATCTTTTGTCGAATAATTGAGAAATTCCTGTTTTGGGACTACAACCATGATGAAAAAGCTATCGGCGATAACTTTCCGCCTTTCAATTCAGTCCCAGCAGTGTTGCCAATGTAGCTATTTTTCCACTAGATCTAAAGTTTTTTTGTACTACTTTTCGGGGAAAGTTTCTCGGCTTTTCAAGCTCCTTCAACACTTGAAAAAACTTGAGATGGGTTAGTAACAACCTGGCACTGGGCAGAAACAATTTTCTGTGGATAAACGGCCGGAAACAGCTTAACAAAGGGTTGAGCCCTTCAACACCCTCAAGACTGAGGCCTGTTTAGCTTTTTTTTTAGCTGTCATGTGCTGCGACTTAGTTTCCTATCGATAAAAATCAATTTCCGCTTGGCGGCTTTTGCAACACTTTTTCCGTTAAATTTGAAACAGGTAGGTAGAAGATTGAATATTTTATATATTTTATATATAGATTACACAGATTAATCTGCATCACGCCTCATTGCATTCAGAATATAAAGATTAAGAACATCTGTTCATTCGAGTATACATTTATGTGAATCACTTCATCAGAAGCTAACGCAAAATGACCTGGAATTGTGAAATCACTTCTGCAGTTTTCTTTATATTCTGACAATGATTCAGCAGAGAAATAAACAAAGAAAAAGACAAGAAGATGGTCTACTAAACTGTTATCTATTTAAACCTGAAATGCACATTTTAAAAATGTTTCCTCTACCAGTAAAATGACTTGGATTCTAATTACCTAAAAAATTGTTCTTTGTTCAGAAGTATTTATGCAGAACAATTTATAATTTAAATAAGACAAGACTATTTAGTTTTATTAGGTTTTTTATTGACGTTATTGGGGCTAACTTGGATGGTATTACTGCGGATTTGGAGCGTCAGTTTCAGGATCACAGATTGGATGAATTGTCGTCGCCTTATTCACAAGCGTTGTCCGGATGTCCGCCTTGCAGGCACTCTATCATCTTTTTTCCGGCACAGGGAGATGATCCACCCGCTTTGGCGGCGGCGGTCAGTGTCTCTGCGGTGCTGTATATGGTGGCCGCGCCACCCGACGGACCTGCCATGCCTACAATTATCATGGCACCAGGGCCGCTTGCCGGGACTGAAGCAGCCGCTCCCTGGTTCGCCGCCTGCTTGGGCGAGTCCTCCTTGCAATCAATGCAGGGCGGTGAGCACTGCCGGCCGGGAATCTCAGGGGCAGCGCACGCCTTGCTCGGATGCGGACCAATGTAGAAGGGATTGAAGGGCGTATCGTCTGACTGCAGGGTGTACATGGTGGAGGCGAAGATGAAAACGGTGCTCCGGAAAAACGTGGACGGCTTACGGCAAAACACGGTTTTAGCCACGAGGACAAATTTGGAATTTAGGTTATATGTGTCCCGAACTGTTGTCCCTGAGGTCAGCCCCAAACTGAACAAACTATCAAGCGGAAGACATAACGTCTTTGAGGTTCATTGCAAGGCCTACTTTGGGAATCAGTAGAAAAAATCAACAAAAAATCTATTTTCTAAAAAATAATAAACATATTGAAAGCAAAAGGATTTCTTTTACTTTTAAAAAATCTGTTAGGAAAATGTTTCAATTTCTTTATACCCGGTACCCATAGGGTACAAGGGTATTATAAGTAAGTGCCAACCGAGAATGTATGTAACAGGCAGAAGGAGAAATATCCGACCCTATAAAGTATATATATATATGTTCTTGATTAGCGTCAGCTGAGTCGATCTAGCCATGTCCGTCTGTCCGTCTGTCCGTCTGTCCGTCTGTCCGTCCGTGTGAAACAACAGATCTCAGAGACTATAAGAGCTAGAGTTACCAAATTTGGTGACAACATTGGAATCTGTTGCACGCAGATCAAGTTTGTTTTAAAATAAGGCCACGCCCACTTCCGCCCCCGAAAATAATAAAAAACGGTATATACGCTATAGGCGTGATTTTCGGCTTAAAGTAAGTAGAAAGACTTAATAAGCAGGCAATCGCGGACGTGTTCTGAAAATTGTATATGTATAGAGAGAGAGACAGAGAGCGCACGTGCGTGTTGCTCATCAAGTTCCTAGCAACATTTGTCTTTGTTGGGTGTTGCTCAGCATGTTTCAAGCAACATTTGTCTTCAAATGTCACCCACAATGCTTTAGGTACCGGGTATCTCACAGTCGGTCACACTCGACTGTAGCTTTCCCACTTGTTTCTTAAGAACCTTATCAGAAATTCAACGTCGTCAACAGACGCGATGCATATTTTTGTACTGTTTTCTAAACTTATGACGTGGTTTTTACTAAAAAAGCTTTCCTACAATATGGAATATATTTCATTGGTTTCTACACAAAATAAATTTACTATTTTCAATTTTTAGTCACAAGAAGATATATAAGATATATAAAAAATAACCATAAGATAATTAAACCCCAAGAAACTGACGCATAAAACCAGACTTTCAAATTTAAATAAACCATCAGCGCGCCGATCTTATCCGCAAAGCTCTTTTGAAATTATACTATCAGAGCTTTGGACCCATTAAAGATTAACCATTTCACACAGAATGGCAAAGGCATTAAAGCGGAAATACAATTCATGGAAAATGATAAATGATTATTTACCTTTCTTGTTGCGGAATTTGAGTTCACGGGACTAGACTTCAGGGAACCACTTTAAAGTATGAAAATAGGCAAAAGAAACCAATTTGGCGATAAAATAGTTCTGGTTTCCGAATCATTTTCAGTAGAAAGACGTAGAAAAAGCATTTCACGCAGTTGCATCGATTGAGGTGCAAGTGAAATACCCGAGAATAAATAGACAGGAACTGAACATTTTTTGGGGACACAGAAGTCGAAAATATACATATCTATGTTGAGACATACAAATGTATGTGGGATACGAATTCGTACGGCCACGTACTTATGTACATACACACGATCACAACAATTTAAAGTTATTTAGAACACTGTTTCCGCAATTAGGCACGGAGCTACCGAGAGATTTTTGCGCTAAATACCTTAACTGAACATTTGATTGACTTGAAATGGCGCATATAAAAGCGGCTCTCTAGACAGTTTATCCGTCTCGAAAGCAGTTTCTATCTACGCACTGTAAATAAATTCGTAAATATTGGAAGATTTATTTTAATCACACGACTTCTGACGTGAGTCAGACTGCATTTGTTTGCAAAAAGCTGGCATCTATTCATTACCTGATAGGCACTCGAATGAATAAACATTAGATTAGCATAGTATAGTAAACAATTCTGATTACAATGATTTCTCCGCTCATAATCGCTTTATACTATAGATAACACAGACCACAGTCCGGAAAACCAAATGGTTAATGAAAGCAAACAAAAAATGTTTACAAAAACCTAGGGAGTGTCTCTAACAAAGAAAAGTGTAACGGCTATAGTTTTGGGTCAGGGAAAGTAGCATAGCGTAGCTGTCACAGTTCAGGTCTAGTTTATGGTTAAAGGTTTCAAGAACCTTAAAAGTGAATTTCAACTGAACTAGATCTCAAAGTACTTTTTCCCTCAACCATCATATCTTTGTACTTTCCATTTAACCGACATTAATCCGTATTATGACCTCTATTAGGGGCTTGTTAGGAAATTTGTACAGTACTTTTCTGTGGGGTGTTAAAAATCAGAGGGTATATTCTATAAGAGAAAAGAATCGTGACTCTACTGTTAGTAAGGAACTCGTATTTTCTAGATGGTTCGGTTCGTTTTAACGTTCTACAACGCCTGTTAAAACTCTTATCATACTTGCACATGACAATGGGTTTTTTGCCATTTGAATTCTCCTATTGAAAATTTGACAGGACCTTGAATATTCAAATACTCTTCTTATTTTGTTTACAAAGTATTGAAAAAAAGTTTTAAGTAAAATCTAGGAACTAGATTTGTATAACTGTATAAAGTTTGATGAAGAATTCTGATTAAAAAGAAATACATAATGGAATTCTTTTGAATAGTTCCCTAGTTCCCAAGTTTTTGAATGTAAAAGAGGTTCGATTCATAATATCTTAACAGAATAAATCTTATGTTAACGTGATTGGACACTGATTTTCAAGACCTGAGCTAGACCCAGGCCTAAGATAACAAGCTATTTAATAGATCTTAAACTTAGTTTAGAATCTGTGCTATTAAATCGTTCTTAAATATAACAATTCTTTACTACTTAATAAACTATACAAATTTAAATTCCAAATTCGTATAAAATAATTTCACAACGCTGCGAAAAACATAAGATTCAGTTCACTGAATCCGAAAGCTATAATATAAAGGTCCCCTTACAAAGCACACAAAGATATATTACAAAGAATTCCACAGTAAAAAATCTATGGGTATTTTCCAGTCGGCTCTGGTTCGATCAGCCCCCATATCGGGGAAAAAGTTCATGCGTGGCAATGGAGCTCCAAAAAAGTTGATAGTCACAATCTGAAGGTGACGTCGTCGTCAGCAGTTTTCGCGTTTTGCGCAGTTCTCGTTCTCGTTCTCCCCGTCGGCAATTTCATAATCTGAACAAAGTGCTCACTCGGTGGCCACGGGCCACAGGTAGAAATGCTCGAGCTCGGAGCACGAGCACTCGAACACCCGAACATCGGGGTGGAATACATGCGAAAGCCCTCGTCACGTCGCCACATCAGATGACAGTGGTGGTGCTGGGACCGACCGGCCGAACTCTCCTCGGTTCGCAATAAACTTATTAGCTTACTGTTGTTTTTGGGGGAGCAAAGTCACAAATATTTCCGCAACGAAAGTCACGTTCGCCAACCTGATAAGTTGAAGTCACTATTCCCATTATCAAATATGGGGGGAGAGTCTGCAGAGTAATTAGGAATCCCTCGGCCGGGGAAGCTAATAATATTCTATTATTGCTTCATGAAGTCTCTCGATTTTTCGCGATGAAATAGGTGTGAACTGCTAATTTATCACCTCAGATTAAAGCAACAAAAACTTTGTTTTTCAAAATATTGTTCTCATCTTACTGAAATGTTGAATGTCGTATTAGTAAACAATAGTGACGCATTTCAGACTCTTAAAATCTTTTTTTCCCCTGACTCATTATTGTTTTCAACTTCTGTAAGCTCTCTAGTTCTCTGGAATTTTGATACAAAACCCAAAACATATCAACAGCTTATGCTAAAATCATGAGTACATGTCCATATCTAAGTTCTAAGATCAGCTATCACATATAGAACAATTTTTGAAATATTTTTGAGGGATTTTGGGTGAAAAAGAAAATATTAATGCCCCTTCTTCGGTGGGAACCTACACAACTGTCATCAAATTATTTTTAAAATATCCCTAATGTTTCAACAATTTTATGCCTAAATTATTTATAATTCTCTGAATTAACTTATCAAGAATCCCCTTTGTTCTTATCTCTTCATTTACCTTTTAAAGATAACGAATAATTTTTAATTCAAATTCTTGCAATTTTTTTTAAAAACCCATTAGGGTCCTCGCTTCATTTGGAAGAGCTTTTTGCACGACTAACTACTATTAAGTTATAAATACCCATTAAATCCACCTTCAAATGACCAATATGTGTAAGGTTCTTCAAACTAATATCTCCCCCGAACAAAAATAAGAAAACTATTAATTTTTATAATTCTTGGTGAGATCAAATTTCAATGTATTATTTTTTTTGTTTTCTTTTTTTCAGGATTTTCTCTTACAAGATTTTTCATATAGTAGACGAAGCGTAATACAGAAGTATTAAATAATAAATAACAATTTGCATTCGTTGCATTTTTTAACATGGAAACTAATGTGTTGTTTTAGAGCCCAAAAACAAATCAGGGCGACTGTCCTTTTTGATCAAGATCAACAGCTTGCAAAAAAAATTAAAAAATGTTACAATGTATTGTACATAGGTAGGTTTTTTTTTAGGAAGAATCGGTTGCAGAGAGGAGGCTGCGCAGGGCGGCGCGATTCTTGAACGGATCGTGGCCGCAGAGCGCGATTGGAAGGCAGTGAGTTCTTGTGTGTGTTATCTAAAAGAGAGTGTCTAAGCGAGGCTTTAAGTCTTTGTTTGGCAGTACCACCTGCAGGAAGACGACGTGGAACGCAGTCGGAGTCGGCGCGCGCCCAAAAAGGCCCAGGATGTATTCACAGTGGCATATCGCCCGATATGTCCAATATCCTGGCGGCTATCAAAACCGGTATTCAGCCGGAGTTGCAGCCAACGCGCCAGCGTGTCCCAGAAAGCAACCCGTGGGTGACTTCTCGAGCCTCGATCAGCCCATTTCCACATCCGTATCGGGTTCGGGTTCGGGTTCCGTGGTCAAGGCATTGGTGGTCTGCGCCATCTGGAGTGTGGTGCGCGTGTAGTCTAGCGGCTCCACGCCGATATCCTCGTACTCGTGCTTGTCTCCCAGCGGACAGATTCCGCTCTCTTCCTCGTCAAGCGCATCGGTGGCTGTGCCCTCGCTCTCCTCCTCCGCATCGCTCCAGTCCTCGGCCACCTCCACGTTGACGGGCAGGTACATGTGGAAGGGGCGCTGCTCGCGCAGCCACGGCGTCAAGAAGATATGGCTAGCGGTCATCCGTTCCGTGTAATCCTTTCGCAGCAACGATAGCAACAGCCAGCGGACCGATCTCGACAACGTCATCGGGATCTGGACGTTGCCGTGCCGGATCACCGTGATTAGGTTGCAGTTAGCCTTCTCGTAGAACGGATACTGACCCACCAGCATCGTGTAGAGGATCACGCCTAGCGACCACATATCCGCCGGTTTGCCCTTGTACGTCGGCTGCGGGCAAAGGAGCTCCGGGGCGGTGTAAAGTGGACAGCCGATCTTGTCGCTCAGAGTATCATCTTCGCCGTCGAGGATCATAGAGCCCTCAAGCGATTCGTACTGCAGCTTGGTTCTGTAAGCAAGAAAAAAAGACAAGAGACGTCAAATAAAAATGCAACACAATAAACTGGGAGGTCTTTGATTTATATTTGGTTTATTGGAATTTATTCAGGTTCTAAATTTGATGAACAAACATTTCTTAGTAAAATTGGGTATTGAAAATTAAATAAGCGATCATTCTTTACAATAGGATGGTCAAAAGAAGCTTAAGAAGATTGAGGGCTATACGGAAGATTGATTTATTAACTCCCTTATACCTAGAGATAGAAGATGTAACTCTGAGCAATAAATAGGTTTACTTTTCTTCAGAGTCTGGCACATATTAAAGCCATTATGATCAGCAATTATTCTGATCACAGACTGTACGCCCGCCAATCGCCCAGAGCCAAGACATCGGAGCTCTACATCATGTGCAATCCCTTGGCGGCTTGCGTAACCCCCGATTTTGTGGGGCCATTAGCTATAGCGCAATATCGAAGAGACTTGAATCGATCGGATACGGCGCAGCAGTGGCAGCAGTGCCAGTGCCAGTGGTTGTAGTATTTGTAGTTGGCGTTGGCGTTTTGACAAGTCAAAAGGCGAAATCGAATTCGGCCGAGAGAGGCAGAGAGGAGAGCATTGTGAGATTGGTGACGAAAGCGCAGCTTGCGACCCCCGACACCCATGAGCGAGTGCCTCCTCCGCCGCTCCCACTCCCTCACTCCGCCACTCCACTCCACTCCATTGACATTGGCCCACATTCGAATGCAAAAAGTAACGAAAAAACGGCAGCAAACACGGCGAATAGAGCCAAAAGAGAGCCAGAGCTAGAGCCAGCCGCCGTCAGCTGTGAGTGAGTGAGCAAAGTGATGTGACGTATCGCAACTTGTTGCTGCAACGGCGCTTCTGCTGGGATCCAACCACCAATCTTGGCGGCACAATAGCAAACCACCGAGAGATACACAAACACATGGCCGCCTTGGTATCGGGGTATCGTATCCAAACATCCAAAGAGCCAAACACACAAAAAGCAGGCCAAAAAACCTCGAGCTGACCCTGAACAAAAAAAAAAGCTTTGAAAACGCGCCTCTCCTCGTCACAAATTACACGGCACACACTGCAAAAAAATACAGTATCTTTTCGATCATAAGGTCAGAATCACATATTGAATTGGCATATGGCATATCTTTGTTAAAATAAACCTTTAAGATCAAGGTTAATTTATGAATTTGAATATGTTTGCTGATATCTTTTCAGACTTAGGTTTTTTTGTAATAGAAAATTTAGCACTTTCCCGATGGCTATAAAACCCGACTATTGTTAACTTTTAACAACAAGATCAAGGTAAGTTATTGGTATTTAAATAAGGTCTGCCATATCGAAGTGAACAACGATTTTGGTGATTTCAAGAAGTAATATCAGATGGTAAAACACAGATTTTTTTGAAGATTGGGGAACACATCGAAGAAATAGTCTTCAAAGTCTTATAGAAAATACGTAGCTTCATAGTTTAGGAAGTTAGAATATTTAAATGTTAAATAGGTTTTAGGTATATTATAGCTACAAAAAATAGATATCATATAATGGTACCTTGTGATCATTTTAAGATAAAGGTTTTTTATCTTATACATATACATAAGAAATCTCAATAAATTTAATTCTGGGGTGGTGTACAAGTGGAGAAGTAAAGAAATATTGGTAAATATAATCTAACAAGATTAACATTTGTGATCACTTTTAATATCAGTGCTTCCATTTACAAGTCGATGAAAAACCTAAAAAATATATTTCTGTGCACAGTATCCCCAAGAGAATTGGAGAAGTAAAGAAGTTGGAGATTGGGAGTAGTTACAGCCGGTGACCTCGATGGGTCTTCAGAGAGGGGCTTTGAAGAGCGTAGCGTCTTGGGGGCGGGATCTCTCTCTCTCTCTCTCGCTGGCACAAATTGAACGTGCGATAGAGGTTAAAAAAATCAGAAACGAAAATACGAAAATACGGAAAACCGGCGGCTAAGTGTTCAAACACCTTGAAGCGTTTTAAATAAAAGTATGACTACCGATTTACATGCATAAATAAATACTCGCTCGTATGCTTGTATATAGGCGCAGGCATACATATATTTATATGTGGTAAAAATACAGAAGATCAGAGTCAGGGCCACTAACCGCAGTGCGACCTTAAAGATTTCGGCTCGTCGCTTGGTTGTGCGTGTGTGCATGCTCGAGACTTCGGATATGGATACACACAATGTACACAAAGTACATAGTATAGTTATAGTATCTTTCGAATGGATATGAGCGTTAATATTCGCATTGAACACACTTGTTGTTTGTTCCTTTTTCGCCAAGGTGAGAGAGTCAAGGTATAATAGAGGCAGAGATCTGTTTATTATTGCTGTGTCTCTTTTCCTTCCGCTGTTATTTTTGCACTTTGCTGAGAACAAAAATGATGAAAAAAACAGCCGATATTGCGCTAATTGTAAGCTATACGGAATAGGACAATTGTTCACGTCATTCCCTGCTGATGTCAGTAGTAAAGTCGCGGTGATGATAATCAGAGCGGCAGAGAGCGCGGAGCAATCGTATTTATTTGCATATGCGAAAAAAATATACAATTTCGATGGCGAGAATGGAAAAGAACACAGAACCAATAAAAGCTCAATATTTCGTCAGCCACTGTTATACACATGCAGTAAAACGACCACGTTGCTCTCTCACACACACACACCCATATGCTCAACTCAAGAGAACCCGTAGTAGGTGGCCTCCGCCTTAGCTACCACCTCCCGCCCCCACCTCACAATTGCACATGCCGTATTGTACAATTCTTAAAATGTGGCAATGCCTCCAAAAATGTGTACAAAAAAATTGAAGGTGGGCCAACATCTCGGCCACCACTGTGGCACATTGGCCCTTGTATGAATAAGCTTCGTGACTGGCCACAGACGAGGTCAAAACCATACGCCCCTATCATCTGTTAATTAAAAGTGGCAAAAAGCAAGTATTAATCACTGAGTAATTTCGAAAGCTTTGAAATATTGTAAGGAACATTCTTTGAAAGTGGCAAATAATGGTGAAATATTCAGAACAATTTAATTACTAAAGTAATGATTACAAAATCTTATCTAAGAGAAAATTAATTGTAAATTTTACACAAACTTATGTTACTGTAAAAATCTTTTACAGGTAACTACACGATTAAAGTCAAAATTCAAAAAAAGTTAAACTATTTTAATATTTCTTGAAATTATTTTATATTTCAGAATACTTTAAACAAAATTTGTATTTAAAAAATTAATGAAATGGAAAACAGGTTCTAGTAACTAAACAAATTTTATTAATAATATTTTGTAAGAAATATTCTAAGCTAATTTTTTTCTACAAATTTTTATTTAAAGTTTGCATTTGATCTTTTTGATTTTAGTAATTAGAAAATTGAGATCATTAAACTTTAAACTGGAATTCATATATTATTTAACGACTTTTGGAACTATAATTTCGACCTGTGCTGTGCTCACACAAACATACATTCATACCTACATACGCAAATACGCCGCGTGCATGTGGCTTGTCAGTATAATTGTTTTTGTTGGCCTATTGGTGATTCGATTGCAACACTTGTTAAATGTTCAATGTTACCCACAACGACAACAACAACAAGAGCAACAGCATAGGCCAATAACAAGAGCAACAATTGTGGCACCACCAACACTCACACAAGCACAAGCGAACACAAACAAGATCTCTCGCTCATAACGAGTTTTTATCGAATTGCAAAATAAAGCGACCAAAAGTCAGAGACATGTATGCAATTGAGCTGGTTGGTTTTTGGTATATGTAAGGGGATTTTGAAGGTGTCACCACCATCACCACACCACACACAACTCACCTGGCCTCGTCGATGAAGTAGAACCGCTTGAGCTTGAGGTCCCGCAGGATAATCCCGTTGCGATGGCACACCTGGACGGTCTGGCAGATCTGATGGAAGATTGCCCGCGCCTCGGCCTCGCACAGTCGCTTCTCGTGCCGGATATAGGTGTGCAGGTTCTCGTAGACGCCGCTCAGGCCTCCGGTGGCGTCCCGCTCCTGCGGCACCGGCGCTATTAGGATGTAGGTGCGGTCCTTGGACAGCGGTACGATGTCGTGGACGGGCCGGATCAGCGGATGGCCGTAGATGGTGCTGCGGCGCAGCTCCTCGTCCTGCTGCTGCAGCTGGAAGTAGGCGCGCTGCACCTTGTGCAGCGGCTCGTTGACAATCCGGCAAAGGAACTGCTCCCCGGTGAAAACGTCCAAGCAGCGCAGGTTGGAGGCGGTGAGATCGACGAGGTGGCGATACGAGGCGGGCGTCTTGGCGGCCACGGCGGCCGAGATGTGACTAGGCTGGGCACTGATCAGATACCGCTGCTGGATCAGTTTCACCGGCTGCTGGTCCGTGGGCTCCGCGGCAATACCCAGGGCCAGAAGTTCGCAGGCCCCGCCAGGGGTCATCAGCTTCTCCCGGATCGTCTGCAGTACCTTCGCGTTGGGTGGAAAATTCTCCTTCTTGGGGGTGAACAGACCGGACCCCGATGGTACTCCGTCCTCATGGCTCATGCTGCTGGAGGACGATGCTGATGCGGGCGAGGCTGGTGATGAATAGTTGACTACTTTGTTGGTCGCCGCCAACGACGCCGACGCCGTACTGTTGTTTTGGCCGCTACTGTTATCCATGCTTGCTTGTTTACCACTTAACTTTATCACAGTTCTTGCTCTCGCTTCTTCTTCTTCTTTTCGTCGTCGCTCTGTTCTGCCTCTTGCTGCTTAGCTGTACTTCACGATTTCTTGCTCACCGCGTTTGTTAATTGTTTTGACATTTAGCGACGCGCCGTTTAGCGTTATTATTATGAATTTGATATTGAGCTTAGTACTCCAAGCTTTTAGTTAATAGCCATGCAACGCGGGCAACTGCTGATGCTGACGAAATGAAATGCGAAAGCGCGTTATTCCTCAGCGATTTTAAAACAAATCGAAAACGCGCCCGACTTCTCCGCAGTTTGAATTTTAACTGATTCCGCAGCCAAAATAAACGTGCAATAATATCCTCCACACACTAGCCGCCATCTCTTTCAAGTCCCACTTCAGACCCACGTCCCACCTAGAATCCACAACTCTCTCGCTCCTAGAATCCACAACTCTCTCGCTCTCCCACTCTCTTACATCATGGCTATGAATTTGGGAATGAAATCGATGTTTTGGGAATGAATTCGACAGTTCGTAGGCGAGAGAGGGGCGGGGGATCGGGTAATCACTTCGGGAAACTTCGGGAAACTTCGGGAAATTGAGCGGGCGTCGAGAGAGAGAGAGAGCTGTTTCGATGACTCGCTGCTTGTCGCTATCGTTAGCAACGATGGTGGAAGCGGAAAACGGAGAATTGCTCTCTTTCTCGCTCTCGCTCGCATTATTACTCTGTTGCTCGCTCTCCCTCTCCCTCTCCCGCACAAGGTTGTGCGCGCTTGTGTGTGAGAATGTGGACGGCGCAGAGAGAGAGAGAGAGAGAGAGAGAGAGAGCCCAAGAGCATCGTTATTTTTTAAACAATTGCGCTGAACGCTGAAATTCCGACTTTGCCTTGCCATGTGTGAATGCTCACGCACACACGCAGGCTTGCGACGAGAAACGAGACGTTGGATTTGAATGCCCGCGATAACTTATTTCGAATATTATCTTTACAGCAACCCTTAAAACTGAATATGATTTTACATAACAAATAATCTCTGAGCACTAAATTAGAAAGAGGGAAAGTAAACACTATGAACTTGATATTCACAGATCCACACTGCGTCTTAATGTTTCCAATATCAAGTCGATCTAGTGACGGAACCTCTGAGAATTTATAATCTTTTCAAAATACGGTTATTTTGATAAAGCATAGCTTTTCAAAATATTCATGAAATATTTAGCCATATTTTGATTTTTTATTATCTTTAAAAATAAACGTCGATATTTTTGGAATATAATGGCGGTATACTTCGGTATACTTCATTAAAGGGGGTTTACTTTTAGAAGTTTTAAAAACTTGTATTCTTTACAATTATTTATAGTTTTAAATAAGTAACGTTGGATTTCAGAATTATTAATACCTTAAAACGGTTTTAGAAAATGGAATTTCTGTTTATATAACGCTTTGTACTCGGAAGCCTACATTTCATAAAATGTTTGGAAATGAGGATTAGGATTCAGTATTATTAAATCGAAGACGATCGGAATTAACAGCTTCTCAGATTTAAAAGCTCATAATATATCAGAATACGTTTCTGTAGTTTCAAATAATATCTAAGATTAATTCTTGCTCATAAAAATAAATCATATTTCAAAAATTTGCTCAACTTCGATTTGTTGATTAATCGAATCGATCTTCAAATTTCTTCCTGTGCGAGATCATTACTCACTCGTACGTGTGTGTATTGGTATTTGTGTTCGCTGTGCAGACGATTTCATGATTTTTGCAGCTGTCCCGAAACGAGGATCACTGGGCTACGCAGGAATTACGACAGCGACAGAAGGTAGTGATCAGAGGAGATCTTCGAGGAGCAGGAGCAGGAGCAGGTAAGAACCACTGAGCGGGCATTATGTCGCAGGTAGATTTCTATGTCAGCTGCACTATTCCAACCCCTAAGCACCATGTAGTGCACCGATGCAGGGCTGTACATGCGCTGCAGTTGCATTTGCAGCTGGCGCAAGGTGATTTTCCCACTAAAGACATCCGCCTCAACACAGATGCGGTCAAAGTAATAGGGATCTCTCCCTAAACTGTACGTAATTTAGTTTTGATTTAATTAAGTTGTTCTTAAAATCGGTGTCTTTAGAGTTCATGATGTGATAAATCCTAATTAAAATTTGACCTATCGAAAAATAGTTCTATGGTGGATAGTTCTGGAGTGTAAATACATATGCGGGTTTAAATTCATAGGTAATTTTACATTCAAATCGAAATTTTAAGAAATATTTTTTAATGTATAAGTAAATTCTACATATGTATACTTTCCTGAAACTTGAGTTTCAGATCAAATCAATTTGGAAAATGTCAAATGTCAATTTAAAAAATATACATTTGAGTGTACCAATTGATCCTAGAGTGAAAGGGAAAAGCGCTATTATTCTGCCCGCGGCTGTACTTAGTTTTTGGGCGCTTTCCACTGAGCTCCCGATTGAATATAACGCTCATTTTGAAACGCAACGTCTGTTTCCTTTTCTTCTGCTTCTTCTTATTATTATTTGCCCAAAGCAGCCGATAAATACGAGTGAAAAAATCGCGAACAACGGATCCGAGAGAGAGGTAACAGTACGAGCACCACAAACCAAACGTAGTCTCTCTCTTCCTTCTCCGTCCGTCCCTTTTCCTCGTTTTCGCATCTGTATCTCATAAATGTGGAGGTGAAGATTTAAATGAGGAAAAATACTGGTACCGTGTCACAAATCTCATCGAAAAGGGCGTCCAATTTCGGGGGTGGCGAAATTTTCATGATATTTAATGACACATTTGTATTATTTCGCAAGCTTTCACTGGTTCGTTCTGGTTAATGCACTACTTATATAATAAGAAATACACACAAATGCCATATTCCAGAAATAATCAATTGCAATAATCACGTACGCAGAAAGTTGTACCGTGTATACTTGCATATATGTAAGTACATACATATATACATATGTACATATATTTTCACAAAATCACTTTCAAGTTTCATCATAGGTTGAAAAGTTTACCAGTAGGTTTCCTATTTCAATATTATGAAATTACTACAAGTAATATTGAATTTATTATTGAAAAACTATTATGAAATTAATTTGGTTTCTATTTAAAGATATTTCCAGAGCATCTTTGAACGCCGATTCGGATTAAATTTAGTTGAAAAACAGATAATATTAAAATTGAACCGTCCAGTTCCGGCTACTTTCCTATCTCAATATCGAGAAACCGGTCCTTAAGACCTTCAATTCGAACCAGACCACATTGCTTCCGGTATCTACAGGTAGAAAGGGGTTGGAATTTTGCCATTTATTAGATCTGAAGGCTTTGATTTCTCTTGATAATTCCCTTTGATTAAGTTTTTTGATAAAGCCCCACTGTGCCACGCGGCTCCACCAAGAATACGTTACATTTTAAATTTTAATTCGAAAATATACGTTAAACTGGTGCTGCGACCGAAACAAAGTCGGATGAGTTCGCCTCCGAAAGCTGTTGTGGCTTTTCTGCGACACTGGACTCGAGACGTTCGAAATAATTTCAGCACGTATTTTTGTTGTTGCCAAGCCGCCGGCGGCATGGAATCTAGATTTCTCTCTCGCCACAGTGGTTAACTCAATGCGTCATCGGCTGCGTCATCAATTCGGGATGACGATTCCAATTCCCCTTCCTGAATCGCCAGTTGAAGCACCGTCACAAGGAACGACATTCCCCCGAAGCTGACACACAAACAACACGACGCACACCTCGTCTGGTAAGTAAATATGTTTGTATAACTTGTACATATATCTGACGGGTTGGAGTTTTATATTCGCGCAGCGCAAAGTTTCAGATTCGCACGAAATTATGGTAGGTGAAGTTCTCGAAGTGAAATGGCGATTGGATGGATGGTTGGATGGGAAATGCACGATGCAAGGCCATGAAATGACTGCGGGAAAAGTAAATGTAGATTAAACCGATGAACATGATAAGCAATTACACTTGCTAGCGAATTTCTAAAACTAGAAAGTGACAAAATTAATCGTAATATTAATAATAATATACGTATAAACACTTATTTTTTCAGATTTATTGTAATATTTTGAATCGTAAAATAGGTTTATCATAATATTTTAAAAATTAAAACAAGTTGAAACACTCACGGCACCTTTGGAACACAATTATTTTCGAAATTTCACAAGAAAATAAAGCATCTAGGTCATATTGAATTCGTTACCTTCTAAATCGTTTTATAATCTAAATTTTAAAGTCCTTACAAATCATAGGAAAGGGTTTTCATTTGCTTAATATTATTCATAAAGGGAAATATCTGAAATTGTTGTCTGTTCTTCTATAAAAGCTAAGGGGATAAAATATGTATTTTTTTTTAATTATCTTCAGAAATGGTTAAGCCTTAAAAGCATTAACTTGCTTTTCGATCTTGGACAAGACTTGGATTTTTTATTTATGGAACTCTTACCTAGAGATTCATATAAAAAAAAATTTTAACTATTTAATAAGTACCGAAAGTACAACGATTTTAAGCAATGTTAAGCATATCTCCAGGGTTGAATTACAAGAGTTCAGGCTATGAAATATATACAGAGCTCAAAGGTGTTGTGATCTCGATGAAATTTGTTGGATCGGTGTAAATACGAACGGTAAATCGAACTCAAGCATCACACAGAAGATACACTCTCACTCTTTCGAGCGTGCAGTAGACACAAAACAACAGGTTGTCGGCGGCGGCGGCGGCGTCTGTTTTGGAGAAAGTGCTTATTGCCAACAATAATAACATCAGGTGCAATGACCACATATACTACACCTAGGCGGTGGTTGGTTTAAAACAGAAATATATGTATAAATTTCCATGGAAACGCGACGCTCTGATGGCGGCGAAACTTATAAGGGAACTTGATCTGATTTAAAATTACGCTATAAGTGTGATTTTCCAACAAAACAGATTTAGTGTGAACTTTACTAACAAATAACTGAAGCTTGTTCAACATTATACAAGCTGCTTACCGTTAACAATAACCATTTAAACTTTCTTTTCATTACAAAGAGAAAAAGATTTCCAATTATGTATACCATGTCAATGAACTTTGGTTGTTTTATCAGAGACAAAAGTTTGATCTGTAAACACATATTTAATTTTACCGAAAATATATACAGTTGTTTTTTTTTTTTTGTAAAATTCCATATATTTTCTTAAGGATATGGAAAGGTACAAATTATACGTACACCATTTCCACTTTGAAGGACATTATTCAATGGCCGCAAACACTTTCTCGGTAGAGACACACATTTATGCGTAGGAGGTGAAAATTGCTGCCCTTTTCCAGGTCTCAATTCTCTTCACAGATGCGTTTCCCAGATGCCAGCATGCGGAGGATTCGGGCATTGTTCATAATATTTGTAATGAAAGAGATATTGACGTTCCCTCACAGCACTCACACATGGCCTGAAAGTAACTATTATTACCAGTCACGGCGTGGGAACCGGCTCAGAGATGTCCTGGGATTTAAGTAGAATATTTGCAGTTTCTGTGGGTATTGGTGATTTGCGGCAGCATGTTTATAATACGGGTGGCAATTTCCCCAGGTGAAAATTCTTGATACCTTTCCACACATCATGGCGAGTTTAAAGTGCGTTATTCCGTCGCCAAAATAGTGGTCTGTCCTGTCCCCGACCCTGTCCCCTGCACAGATCTCAGCAAACAATTAGTCCGTCATGGAAAAGGTTTGGAAATGCATTTTTCAAGAAAAAATTAACCCCTTATGATGCTCATCTCGGACACAAAAGAAAGAAGAAAGGTACAGGCTGCGGAATACCATTAACCCTGTCAACCCCTAAATGACAATTGCCATCCGCTATCAAAAGGATATTTTTCAATAAAATATTAACCAAAATATGCAGTTCCATCAAGAAAGCATAAATACACTTTCTCAAGAGACTGGACTTTTCGGGGACCCGCCTTGAAAGGGTATAACAATTTCGTTTTTTTACAAAAGCAAAGAAAAAACTTTAAGCCTATCCACATTTATGACTGGAAAATATCCCTAATCGTGTCTTGAATGGGGTGGGTTTGTCCCCGAATTTTTCATCAAGTTTTCTCACTTTTCACGTTAGATCTAAACGAACTTTGGCCCTTTTCTCCAATTTTGTAATTGCGCCATTTATTTGTCTATTGTATTTCCTGGCGACCCTGTTTCACCCGGAAGGAGCCCTCTGCGCCCATTGTTCCTTTGTGACACTAAACTAGCTGGAAACCTCTTTTTTTTTCTCTCTATATTGTCATCATTGTTACACTTTCAAGAAAGGAGAAAAAAACTTGTAATTTTTTGAAGGAAAATATGCGCATTAAAAGACGATTTAATCATGCCATCAGCAGGCTCGAAAAATAAATTTTTGTTTACATATTTACATATTTAGGTTTTTGTGTCGATTTAAATTAAATTTGCCTAAAAGTTGGCCACGCTTGGCTTTGAATGAGACTTATAGCCAGCTTTCGAGATCCGCGCCGTCGCGCAGCAGCTAATCCCAAAACAAGTTCGCGGCCCAAGAGATGTTCAAGTCTTTCGAGCAGAACAGCATCCCTCAATGAAACTCTACGCTTCTACGCACTAAATATGTCCTGCAGTCGCCAGGAGCAATATAAAAGGTCCTGTGCACCACCTGCTTCCTGTGACTGATGCTGAGATTTCGAGCCAGAGATATGCCTGCAGCTGAACATATGTCTGCGCCTACGCTTCTCATTAGGGTAGGTTCTCCTTTTGTGGGACTTGCTGTGTTTATGGTACAGGCTCAGATCTCAACAGTCCAGGGAGTTGAGAAATGTGTTTTTTGGGTCCTAAAAAATGTGATCCACAACTGTACCACGCACACGCTAAGCCAAGGGTAAAATGAGTCAGTCCTTTTGGTTTTATTTCTTAGCTATAACAAAGGAACACTGAGAAAGGGATTTTAAACTTGTTTGATTTTTAAAATTATGATATTTTATAGTATTAAATGAAATTTTCTCAAGGATAAATAGTTTAAGAAGATATCGATAAGATACCCAAAAGTATCTCCTAGAAAATGCAGAATAAATAAACTCAATCAAAATTGAATTTTAAGTAAAACACCATCGCCACATCAATATACATGAGTTTTAATATAATTCCATTCATATATAATATATATAATATTGTATACGTTTATTTACACAGTTATAAATATATATATATATGGTATATCTGTATATTTGTAGGTATTTAAAGACATGTACTATTGTTCAACAAATGCCGTGTGCGCGCATAACGTTTCATAAATATATTTGTACGTTTAGCAAAGATTTCTGCAATATTGTTTTGAAATAACACTCAGTAGACAGTTAAACGATTTGGGAATAATATTCAGTAGACAGCTATACTATTTTTAGTGGTAAAGGTACTCCGTTATAATAGTTACCAAAATATTTCCCGATCATAAGTTATAGCCAAATGTCTCGTTAAACGTTGGGTTTTAGGAATGCATAGGAATTCGAAGAGGTTAAGATCTTACAGAGGGATCTGTTAAATACGTTTCGTTGTAGGGATTCAAAGTGTAATAATACCTGAACAATCAGAAGGGAAACTGTAACCAACACTAAGAATAATAACACTAAGGAATAGTTTCTCAATGTAGAGTTGAGACTTAAATAATGGAAAAACTGAGAGTAAGCCTTAACCGAACATTGAGGGAATTTTGCTACTTATAAAATATATAATATGGTTATTTCTGGATGTTTTAAAGGAAAATGAACTCAACTTTGTTTAAATTAAAAATGTTGATACAATTTAGGGGGCTTTATCTATTTACATTTAAAATTTTGATTGAACAAGTTACCAAGAACTGAACAAAAGTATTTCTCAGTTTCTCTCTTTAATGTTTTAAGTTAAAGTTTTTATAGAGTTTTAAATATTTAGAATCTGATCTTTTAACTTAAACAAACTTCTTAAACATTTTGTATCATATTTTGATAAAAGACTAGAGGATTTTCGAGGCCATAAAGTTGCCGAACTTGATAGGAAAGCTTAAAGGTCAAAGGCTACAGAATCATTTTCGGAGAAACTGACTTAGGAATATCCCGAAGCTTCGTTTTCACTCTCCTCCACTATGGACTTCTTGTCGTCCGCCTTGCTCCGACCCGTGAATCTCTCGAAGATTGTGTGCTTGCCGCCGCTCTTGACCTTGCCACCCGAAGAAGCTGCTCCCTTGAAGGATCCCCACGGCACCTTGCCGGCTTCCGAGGTAGTCATCAGAATGGAGTACGAGGAGCACACCTCTCCCTCCTTGCTGTTCCGGATGCCGTAGAGGAAGTACACCACCATGCCGATGCACACCCAGACGAAGAATCGTACCCAGGTAACGGCGTCCAGGTGGACCATGAGAAGGATGTTGCAGAAGATTCCGAGGGCCGGGACGAAGGGCACCAGCGGTACCTTGAAGATCAGACCCCGGGTGTTCTGGTTGTGCACCGCCATAACGGCCACACAGGTGCTGGCGGCGAAGATGATGAAACCATAGATGAGGAGGGCCCACCAGGTACCAGTGTATAGCTGCGTCCACGACACCTTGAGCTCCACGCAGATGGCGAAGCTCAGGCCGATGAACAGCATCACGGCCACGGACACCACGGATCCGGGTTCGAAGCGACCCAGCAGGGGCTCCAGGCACCGGAACTGTGCCTTCAGCCGGCCGGCCAGCACCTCCTCGATCATCTCGCTGGTGGGCGACGACGTGTCCATGCTGGATTGCGAGGCCACATCCTCGTCATCGTCGTCGTCGTCGTCCGGACTGCTCGGCAAGGCTGGCACCCTAATGGTGGTGTGGATGCGCTCCATGGGCCTGTACCGCAGGATGATCACGCTGGCCGAGACTATGGTGTAGGCCAGCAGGGTTCCGATCGACATGAACTCCACCAGCTTGGCCAGGTCAAAGACCAGGGCGAGGCAGGCGCTCAGGAACCCGGAGACCACCAGATTGAGCAGAGGTACCTTGGGTTGGAAGAAGTAATCGATAATTGATCCTAAAATTCCCAACTAATTCTAGCAAAAAGCCGTTTCAGTGACCTTACCTGCGTGGTGGAGTTGACCTTGCCAAAGCAGCTGAAGAGCAGACCATCGGAGGCCATGGCGTACATGCACCGGGGCAGGGCGAACAGGGAACCCAGCAGAGTGGTGGTCATGCCGCACAGCGCCCCGATGGAGATGAGGTACTTGGCCCAGGGAAGGTTCAGCTGGCCAAAGGCCTCCGGCAGCGAGGCGGCCGGGTTGATCTCGCTGATGGGAATCATGAGGGTGAGGGCAGCGCTTACGAGGATGTAGCCCACGGTGACCACAAACAGGGAGAGCACGGTGGCAATGGGTATGGAGACCGAGGGGTTCTTGGCCTCCTCCCCGGAGGTGGCTATGGAGTCGAAGCCCACGAAGGCGTAGAAGCAGGTGGCCGCTCCCGCGATGACGCCTCCGATGCCGTAGGGCAGGAAGCCGCCCTCCGCCTCCGACCAGTTTTTGGTGTCCGCATACCAGAAGCCCACGCTGATGACCAGCACCATGACGGCTATATTGACCAGGGTGAGCAGGCTGTTGAACACCGCCGTGGCCTTGACTCCGCCGGCCAAGGCGGCCGCGTAAACGATGCACACCAGGAAGGCCAGGATGTCCGGATATTGGGCCAGTCCCGGCTCATGTATGCCTCCAGTGAGCGCCAGCGTGGTGTTGCCAATCCAACCGCCCAACATCGAGTCGACGTAGCCGCTCCAGGCCCGGGCCACCGAGGCGGCGCCGAGCATGTGCTCCAGCAGGATGTTCCAGCCGATGACAAAGGCCCAGAACTCGCCCATCGAGATGTAGGTGTACACGTAAGCGGATCCAGCCTTGGGCACTCGCGTCCCGAACTCCGCATAGCACAGCGCGGCCAGCATCGAGATGAAGCCGGCCAGGACGAAGGAGAGAATGATGCCGGGTCCGGCCATCTCCTTCGCCACGGTACCGGTCAGCACGTAGATGCCAGCGCCTACCATATGGCCAATGCCTGGGGGAAAAAAGCGGGGTACAAAAGGGTCATGTAGCATGTGTGTATATATCCATGTCTAGGGGTTGATCCCAAATCTCAGGGGGCTCTAAAGCAAGCCAAGGAAACTGTGCGGGGTTTAATTACAATCTGGTTTCGAGTCAAAGATAAGGTGAGTTTCTCACATCTCTGGAGGGCAGGGGTTGGTATTCCTTGCAGGAATATTTATGGGCTTGCTTGGAAAGGAGTTCCCTAGGGATCAGTTTCTTAATTATTATATTAATTAGCTTAAGCTAAAATTGGTCAAATCTTAAAACTGACAAGTGTCCTGCTAGATAGTGTACTTTTCTTGAAATTATAGTCAGAGTATAGGTTTATCGGAGAGGAAGAACGCATGGACAGGATATACATAGATATTGTATGTAACTTCAATACATTATAATATTACCAATACAATACAGTACATAGCAGAGTTCTAAAGCCAAAACATATCCCTAATTTGGCGTATTTGGGAATATATTTACTGGAATCACATACTTCTTATCCTTTACATTTTGTACGTTGCCGATGGCTAATTTCTTAATAAAAGCTGGCAGTATATTTCAAGTTAACATAACAAGATACAGATCTTTTTTTGGGTAAGCTGTTTTCATAGAATATAATATATATTAACTTCTTTAAGGGTAAGTAAGAGTCAAAGGGAAAGGCAACTTCAATTTATTAAATGGGTCTTAACTTAAGGACTTCAATTTAAGAAAAGTTATATTGACCTTTGCCAGGAGACTAGGTAGGAATTTGGTACATAATTATAATTTGAGGAAAATGTATTAGAAAAATACTTCTTAGGTATACTTCTCTTCATATCCTTCCTTTCCCTATATAAAAGAACACTCCTATTTCACATTCTTTAATCTTTCCCTGTATTTTAATCATTTATAGTAAATGTAAAAGTTAAAGTTGGCAAAAGTCACTCCCTAAATGCAGTTTAAAGCTGACCGATGTTATGATTGTCAGCACATATCGTCCCTAGGAGAATTAAATAAATTTTAAAAGCCAGAAACTAACATAACCCACCTTAATCCACTAGGTATCTATATTCCTACCATATAATTTTGAATATTCTTTCTTTATATATCTAATTTAAGTAAAGTCTTAAAACCAAATGTAAAAGCTGGCAGTATGCTCTCCCAAATTTCATTATTTTTCAGCTGACAGATGTTATGATTGTCCTCATTGAAATATCCCTTGTCATTCTCTTAAATACCCCAACAACATATTCTCTAAAGTAGGGACTCCGGAAATATGCCGGCACTCAATTGATTTATCTCAAGTACCCAGTAGAGCGATGTCGAAGGTGTTGAGGCATCGGTTGAGCGGCGTCTCCATGACGTCAGTGGGCACCGACTTGGTTCGATTCATTTTGGTGCACAGACCCGACAATATGTGCCTCAGAATCGCACGTCTTGAGCTCGGCATCCTGGCTAATTCGATTGAAACCAACTCCGAAGGAAGTTAAGCCGCACAGGCAACACAAATTAGTATCGAAAAACTATGGTAGTCTTGGTATATTATTTAATATTATGCGGCACTTTTTTGGGACACTTTCACTTGTTGTACACAAACAGCTGTGACTGTATCGATTTTTGCATTAATCTCGAAAGCTCCACGGAGCTCCGTAGTTTGCACTCCGGCCAGGAGGAAGCTTTCACCAGAAAGCTTTTTGTTTTTGGTTTGAAAAGTGAATCCTTGAAACAAATAACATTTAGCAAATATTTTCAGGAAAACAAATTAAAAAAAGAAAATAATAAAGATACAAAAATACTATAAAAATGCTAGTTAATGACTTGTAAACCATTTGAAACATTAAAACTTTTAATAAATATCTTTATGATAATAATTTAAAGATACTAAAGAACACAAAACACTAGAAAAAAAATTGTTTAAACTAAGCCTGCAAATTAAATATGTAAATAAAGAAGATAGAAACATCAAGTTAAAATTGTTTAAATCAATATTTAACCTCTACTTAACAAGCTGGCCTTGAATACAGCCCTGAAGTATACAATGTAATTTTTTGTAAGGCAAAATCTTAACTAAGCTAACGAAATTATTCTCAATATAAATACAACTTTTAATAGCATACTTAAAAAACTAAGAACTCGGTGTTTGTTTACCGAAACCGGAAATTATAAAGTTAATGCAAAATTTCTTTAAGATTTATGGTTCTGCGCTGGGTAGAATTGATGTTTTAATACAAATGATAATTACGCAATAAAAACTTCGCAACTTTAAACTTGACTAAGCGAACTTGACATCAATGGGTTTTTAATGAAAATCTTTCAACTTAAAACGCTTTGGTATTGCTCTTCATGTGTTTCATTTCATTTTCAGTTATTAAATAATCGGAAATGCTTGCT
>JABJVT010000285.1:0-25000 GCA_014170255.2 Drosophila triauraria
GCTTAAGCATCGCTGCGTTCTCCTACAAAGTTGTCGTCCAGCTGCATCTCGAGTGGTTCTGGTTGTGGTCTAAGACTCTTATAAAGATAGTGAGCATGCTACTTCTCTGCTTATCGGTGCAGAGAGCAGGCCTTCAATTCGGACTGATTCGTCGGCTGATGTTCGAGAACTGCTATCTTAGCGAATATAAGGATTGGCACAGACAGGTGAGCGAGTCTTACAGAAAATAGGATTTTGTCAAGAGTTTTCCGGTTTTTAATTGATATTTTCCACAGCTAGACATGTTCCTTACCAATCTAAGCCTGTACGAGCTTCGATTGTGTCCGCTGGGATTATTCAAAGTGTCTAACGAGCTGCTTTTGGAATTCCTGGCCGCCTTGATCAACTTTTTTGTTGTCGCCATTCAATTTGGAATGCAGGAGAGGGTTCTCTTATTAACCCTTAAACAGCTCACTGCAAAATTCGCTTAGCTAAGTCCATAAGAATATAACACACAAAATGTATATTAATAATTTGTTATTCCAAGATTAAGTGCTCCACAAAATAATATTGTTATTTGTTAACCGAAGGTTAAATTTAAAGTTAAATTTTGTTTTTTGTATAAAAACATCTAAGTTTATTAATTAAAGGTTACAGCTAAACAGCTATTTTGTTGTTTTACCGTTCAATATACCCCTAAATATTATCAAATTCTTTAACTGGAGGTTAAATGTTCTATATCTTTGATAGTATACGCTTACTTAAATAATTAAAGACTACAGCATTAATAAATCATATTTATTAGTATTTTTCTTTATGGTATTACTTAATAGCTAACCACTTAATATTATCCTGATTTGTTAACCGGAGGTTAAATTTTATATTTCTTTGATAGTAAACATCTTTGTTAATTAATCAAAGATTACAGCTTAAAAAAAACCTTTTCAAAAAATCTTATCAATGTATTACATATTAACTAACCTTTAAATTGGATTGTTATTAGTTAACCAGAGGTTAACTATTTTACTTATTTGGCAGTATTGAACTTACTCAAATTTTTCCCTTTAAGGAAGTCTCCACCCAAGGGAGACCTATCTCCACAATAAGTATTATCTTTCATCATCTGTGGCAGACTTTGGCACATTTAATTGACAGTCCCATGGAACCAGAGTTAAGTTGCCATTAACTTAATGCACTTTAAAAGTTGTCGATTAGCGCGAATATTTACTTTATTGTTCATTTCAATCGATGTTGAAAGTAAGCTAGTCATGTTCGACTTCCAGGGATGGAGGGCATCAAAAGTATCCGCCGGAATCCTGCGTGGAATATTCTTTATCGCCGGATACACGGGCATGGTATTCTTTCACTTTAAGAAGGATGATGTGGTAGTCATTAATCGCCCGTGGTGTAAGGGGTTTTCGCTAATCTGGCGATCTGTCCCACTCGGAGTCCATTTATATACGTACCTAATCTGGATTTTGAATAGCCAAAAATATGTGGAAATATTGCTGCACTCTATGGGATTTTTACTAACAACTCCCTGCTATCTGGCAATGATATACGTACAATTTTTTCACGGTAAAAAGGTGATAAGGTTAATAAACGAATATCTGCAAATCTTTCGTCGAGTTCGATCTTTGGCTATTGAGCGAAGATTTGGATTTGGAGGCGGACGAGAGCTTTTTCTGATCCTCCTGTCGATGGTCTGTCAAGTCCAGGAAATTGTCTTTCTGCTGGGATTATTGCACTGGGCCATCAATCTTAAAAATACCATCAACTGGGCTAGCTACACCTTCGTCTTAATTTCCAGTAATATAATTTTACGCATCAATTTTATTTTTTACCTTAGCTTGAGTATACTTTATTCGGAGTTGAATAAATACCTCCGATTCGAGACAAGATTTGAATTGAAACATCAACGAAGACTTCAGCCCTTGTATCAGCAGTTTGGACAGATCCGAAGATTAGGAAATATCCTGAATACTTTCAGGGAGCTATATTATGTGGTCTGTTCCTTGCAGGATATATTCAATAATCACCTAATTTTTGCCCTGATTCAAAATTTATTATTAATAATTGTTTTGTCTTACCAAATGATAACCGACCTTAACTTTTGCCAGATTTGGTTATGGTTCCTGTTTGTGAAGATCATGATTGATGGTCTAATAGTAACTTTGGCCATTCAAGAGGCAGTTAATCAGTTTGGCTATATTCGGGAAGTTCTTTTAGAGATGTTTTTTATTAGCAATCTGAAATATTGGAGCAAAACGGTGAGTAAACTTTTCCTTGAGTTCAAATATTTATTAATATTTATATGAATTACTTTATCCTAGGTGGAGATATTTGCCACCCATCTTAATTTATGCAAACTGAAGGTCCCATTCCTGGATCTTTTTGATATTTCCAATGAATCATTCCTTGTTATTGTATCTGGCATGGTTAGTTATCTAGTTTTTATTGTACAATTTGTAATGCAGTTGCAAAATACATAAGAAAAGATTATTAAGTGATAAGAAGGGGTCATTTCTTTGGGTATTATTAAGTAAACCCCATTGACAGCTCACGATCTAATCGGTTTTTGACTTGTCATTAACCAAATGCACCTTGAGTGCAATTGCTTAGAGCAATTATTTCAAGTCCATTTCAAGTGCACTTAAAACCCAAAACCGTTCGGTCATGTCACAGCTCCTTCGTGAGATGAGTGTTCCCAAACTGTCCGCGGGACTTCTGGTCGGAATTTTCCGGTACCTCCAGATCATTGGAGTGATTCCTTTTCGGCTCATCCAAGGCGAGAAAGGAAATACAGTTTGTAGTCAGAATTGGCTAAAGTGGATCGGTGTTACCAGTCGGCTGGTGGCTCTCTGCGGATTTACCTATTACTTTGTATTTGTCCTCAGTAAGTCGCAGGATCAGGTCATGCAGGTTCTGCATGCCATTCGGATTTTTCTAAGCATTCCCAGCTCTCTCTTGATTGTGGGTTACCAGCTCTTTCGTGGTCCAGAAATTATGGATTTGGTCAGCAGATTTCTGCGTCTTTTCCGGCAAGTGGGAAAACTGCATAAATCGAATCGAAAGGGATTTGGGGGACGGCGAGAACTGGTGCTAATCCTGCTGAAAGTGGCCTGTTTAGTGTACGAGGTTACCTATCAGTGGTTTATGACCTTAAGTGTGTCCTCTCTGGGATACTACATAGAGTGGTGGTGCAACACCTACGTCACCTCTGCCACCAATATGTTTCTGCATATCTACAGCCTGGTATTCCTCTGTCTCGGGGTTCTCTACTCCGAGCTGAATGATTATGCGCGAACCGATCTGGCAGCCCAGCTTCAAGATTTGGATCCTCCCATAAGTCGAAGAAAACAAAGAAAAGTGAGATGTCAGCTGGAGAATTGCCTCGCTCTCTACAGGGAGATATACGCCGTGAACACAGCATTTCAAGAAATCTTCGAGTTTTCCATCGTTCTGGCCCTAACGCATAAGATCCTGATGTTGGCTTTGTTCGGCTACAGATTAATCATCATCCCGGTTTTTAACAGCTTTGTGCTGTGGTACCTAGTTGTCAAGCACATTTTGGATTTACTTTTGCTGACCCTGTCCGTTCAGGGGGCAGTGAATCAGTTTAGGGTCATCCGTAGACTGAATTTGGAGATCTATGCTGTTAGTGACTTGCCGGAAATTCATTATATGGTAAGTTATAGGGGAAACCTTGAAGTCTAGTCGGTTCAATTATAAGATACAACTTAAATTTAAAAGAAAAAACCTTTTATTAAAGTTGCGTTTCTCTTTACTGAAAGTTTACGTCTCGGCTAGCTCTTTAAAGTGCATGTTGTGCGCTTTACAGTACATTTGGTGCGTTTTACAGCGCCTTTTATGCACTTTTCAGCACATTTGTTGCGCCTAACAGCACTTTTGATGCCATTTACAGAAAATGTTGTGCGCTTTACAGTGAATGTTGTATTTTACAGACATTGTAATCTGTTATTTGCTTATATAACAGACTTAGGGCCAACTTTTTATTGCCAGGTTGACTTGTGCCAACCAGATAAATTGTTGTTTTGGCGTAATTTAGTCGCTAAAAATCATATTTGCTTTCATCTTACTGACAAATTTTTATCCAGAGCTATAAAAAAAAAATAAAAATATAGGGTTTTAAATTTAATCGACAAGACCACGAGGCATTTATTGTTGAAACTTTATCTTAATAATTATTTCTTACAGCTGGAGGTATTCTTCACCCATTTGAATTTCTACCAGTTTCGAGTTCGCATTTGGGGTCTCTGTGATGTCTCTAATGAATTGTTCATCATATATCTATCGGGCTTAATTACCTGGATAGTTTTTATAGCCCAATATACAATGCAGATGAAAAGTGTTTAAGTTGAGATTAATGATAGCAAAAAAAATAGAAGTAAGTATAAAAATAAGTATACTAAAAATTCATCCAAAGTTGTATTATTATTTCCCTGCCCTGAAAACCTTATTAATTATCATAACTACTTAATACTGATTTGAAGCAACATTAAAACAATATTTATATACTTGTTAAATAAATAACTGTATACCAAATGGAATTGTTTACCCAAAGTTAATCCAATTAGCTAAATAAATAAATCGTTTGTCTGATTTATGAGGTCAGGAAGGAACTAAACTTGATTGAATCCCAAGAGTACCGACCTCAGTCATGTTCGAACGCCTTAGGAAGGTGAGCCTGCCGGTGCTCTCGGCTGCTGCCCTCTTCTGCAGCTACCACTATGCCAGAGTCCTGGGAGTGATTTGCTTACGGGTCGACAGGAGGTCTGACCAGTCCCTGGTGGTACGGAAGCACCATCGGCTAAGATTGCTCAGCCTGAGTTTGCGACTCGTCTGCCTTACGGCGATCTGCTGCTTCTGTGCTCCCCTCGTTGCGGAAATCGAGGATCCCTACGACTTCGTCCTGCAATGCCTCCGTCTGATAGCCATCTTCGTAAGCTCCGTCTGCATCGTGGTGGTTCAGGTTGGCTACGAGCACGAGCTCCTCCGGATGATCAACAATTTCCTGCGGCTCTTTCGACGCGTTCGCCGTTTGTGGTCCCAGAAAAGGATCGGATTCGGTGGAAAAAGGGAGTTTTTCCTGCTACTTATGAAGTCGGTTTGCTTGGTGTACGAACTGTACTGTGAGGTGAATCAGATGAGGGATTCCCCTAGTATGGTGGCCCTTTTCACCTTGATATGTGAAATCTTCATGGAGATCGGTTCCCTGATGATCATACACATCGGATTCCTGGGTTACCTCAGCGTGGCTGCCCTCTATTCGGAGTGTAACTGCTTTGTGCGTGTGGAGCTGCGTCGCCAGCTGAGGAGCCTGGAGCGTCCTGGCGGCGGTCCTGTCACGCGTCGCCATCTGAGGATCGTTGAGGGCCGTCTGGATGAGTGCATTTCGATCTATGACGAGATCGAACGAGTGGGTCACTCCTTTCACCGCCTCTTAGAGCTGCCCCTTCTCACTGTCCTAACAAGCAAGATCTTTTGCACCACAATCCTAGCCTACGACGTGATCATCCGTGCGGAGCTGTATCCCTACAAGGCAGGAATGTGGGGACTAGTGATCAAGAGTTTCGCCGACGTAATACTCCTAACTCTGGCGGTTCACGAGGCGGTAAGTAGTTCCCGGGTGGTGCGCCGGTTGAGTCTTGAGAATTGTCCTATTAGCGATCACAAGGAGTGGCATGATAAGGTGAGTCTAGTGATAATCAGGTGATTAATTATTAAATTCGTTTTTAAATTTAACTTTCAGTGGGAAATGTTCTTGAGTCGACTGAACTTCTTCGAGTTTCGTGTGAGGCCCTTGGGCTTGTTTGAGGTCTCCAACGAGGTGATCTTGTTCTTTTTGTCCAGCATGATCACCTATTTTACCTATGTGGTGCAGTACGGGATTCAAACTAATCAATTGTGAATTAATGATTCTTTATTCTAACAAAAAAATGAAAAAAAAAATATTTTTCTTTTACTTACAAAATAATTAAAGCAAAGTTTTAAAGATGGAATCAATAAAGGAATATAAATCGAGGAAGTAATTACGGTAATATTGAAGAAATTTTAAGGTCACACTGGAACAGAATCAAATAGGTAATTACCGTTGTATTAAGGAAACTTTAAGGTCACACTGGCACAAAGTGGAAGAGCCAATTACTGAAGAATTAAAGAAACTTTAAGTTTACACATGCAATAAATCGAAGGAGCAATTACCGTTGTATTACAGAAACTTTAACCCTCCGTTGTATACCTTTTCTAAAACCTTCGGTTGTACACCCGGGTCTGGCCAGACCAACCGAAGGTGTAACTTTTTAACCCTCCGTTGTACACCCGGTCTGGCCAGACCTTTTTGTCTTTGAACGTAAATTTAACACATTTTTATTATAAGTAGCGACTTGGCCGTCCAGGTAGCTTCCTAAAATTTTATTTATGCATATGAGGATTTAAAAAGGATCCTAGAACAGGACAAAAAAAAGGATTTAAAAAAATGAAGACGATTTAACCCTCCCGGGTCTGGCCAGACCCGGGTGTACAACCGAAGGTGTAACTTTTTAAATCCTTTTTTTCGTCCTGTTCTAGGATCCTTTTTAAATCCTCATATGCATAAATCGATAGAGAATTAAATTTTAGGAAGCTACCTGGACGGCCAAGTCGCTACCTATAATAAAAATGTGTTAAATTTACGTTCAAAGACAAAAAAGGTCTGGCCAGACCCGGGTGTACAACGGAGGGTTAAGGTCACACTGGCACAAAATCAAAGAAGCAATTACCTCTGTATTAAAGAAACTATAAAGTCACTCCGGCACAAACTCGAAAAAAAATTACTGTACTATTGAAGACAATTTAAGGCCACACTGGCACAAAGTCAAGGAAGCAATTTCTGTAATATTGAAGAAACTTTAGGGACACACTGGCAAAAATCGAAGAAGCAATTACGAATTATGTTTTAAGAACGAAACTATTATAATTATAAATATTTGATAAAATGGCATTGTATCCACTTATTTAATTTTTGTTTTTTCAGTATAAGAATTTTTAAATATTTAATAAATTACATAAATATCTTTTTCATGATCTATTCCTACCTCCAATTTAATATTGACAGTAAGGGCAAAGGTCTTTTATGATAAACTCTACAAATTGTATCTTCCTTTATTATATTTCCTATAGCTTGCCTTGTTATTAGAGAATTAAATCTAGATAGGGGCCGCCAACAAATGCTGCGACTGACTGGCTGCTCAGGCAATCGGCAAACAATTACTTAATGGATTAATAACAAAATATTGGTCACGGCTTTGTATTCTCGAATAGTCATGCCGCGAACCCCTCGCTGGCTGAAGGTTCCCAGGATATCCGCGCTGCTGCTCCGCGGTTGCTTCCTTTACGGCACCGTTTTTGGAGTGATTACCTTTCGGATTGAAAGTCAGGAAGACGGACAACTGGTGGTCAGGGATCGCAGAGGTTACAGGTGGATTTGTGTGATTCTTCGACTGCTGGGCAGCTTTTTCTACGGCTACAGCTACGAGGTATGGGCTGGCCAATATACCACGGATTGGTATCTGCGAGTCTTCTTCGTGCTGCGACTGTCAGGATGTCTGGTGTGCAGTGTCATTATCCTTGTGATGCAGCTGTGGTTTGGAGAGGCGGTACTTCGCTTGGTCAACAGCTACTTGGAGCTCTTCCGGCGCCTAAAATCCCTAACTAATTGTGGAGAGCACTCTGGCTTTGGAGGCAGTCATGAGTTGGTTTTGTTGTCCTTTAAAACGGCATCTTTGCTCTTTGTTTTCCTGGCCTTTCGCTTACAGTTCTCTTCCTGGACACTGCTGACCATGCTCTCCGATTTCTATACCTCCATCGGGACTGGCATGATCATGCATTTTTGCTTTATTGGCTATCTGAGCATAGGGCTCCTTTACAAGGACTTGAATAACTATGTGGACTGCCAATTGAGGGCTCAGTTAAGTTCTCTCAATTGTGAGGGATGTGAAGAAGATCAGCAGCCAACTCGTGAAGCTATGAAAAGTTTGGATGAGTGCTTAAGCCTTTATGAAGAGATCCATCAGTTGTCCCGCCGGTTCCAAAGGCTCTTCGATCTTCCCCTATTTCTCAGCCTAGCTCAGAGTCTCTCGGCCATGGCCATGGTTTCCTATCATGCCATCCTCCGCAGGCAGTACATCTTTAGCCTCTGGGGTCTGGTGATAAAACTCCTCATGGATGTGGTCCTACTGACTATGTCGGTTCATACAGCCATCAGTGGCTCCCGACTGGTGAGGAGGCTGAGTCTGGAGAACTTGTATATAACTGAGAGCAAGAGTTACCATATTAAGGTAAGGATTTATCAAAAAAGTTTCTTTGCCCTTGATATATCCCTATATTCTTTACCAGATGGACCTCTTTCTGGGTCGTCTCACTCATCAAGAGCTGCGAGTGCGTCCCCTGGGCCTCTTTGAGGTCTCCAACGAGCTGACCTTGTTCTTCCTCTCGGCAATGGTCACCTACCTGACCTTTCTGGTACAGTACGGCATGCAGTCGCCGCCAGCTTGAATCCGCGTCACGCTTTGGTTGCGGTTCTGCACCCTCCCGAGTCGCGCGGTAGGACACCTGCCCAGTTGCCCACCCGTTCACCTGTCCTGCGGTTGCACGCAAATACCAAAAATAATGAATAAAAACGGAATTTACAGAATGCCAGCTAAAAATCGGCTGTTGCCAGGAACCAATTCCCAATTTCCGCCTAACCGTTTCTTCCGCTGCGAACTTTTCCCATGAAAGTTGGTCGCGGCATTAATTAAACATTCATGCTGACGTCAAGCAGAAAATTTATGCGGCTGCATTGCACTGAGAGGAACATTTTAGAAGGAAAATATTATTAAAAGCAATGTTTAAGGGTTATGTTTTAATCCAAATCTGTTTTTTTTTTATCTTATATTTAAGTTGGGAAATTTTATATAATATATTCTTATTCTTTATCTGTTATTTTAAATTTTACCTTATAAGCCTTGCATTTAAATTAAGAACAGAAGAACTAAATCGTGTATTCCAAGCATATTACTCATACTCGTTACACGTTCCACGTTTCTCGTTACTCGTTTTTTCATTTCTTGTTACTCGTTTCGTGTTTTTTTGTTTCTTGTTACTCGTTTCTTGTTACTCGTTTGTTGTTACTCGTTTTTTGTTACTCGTTATTTGTTTCTCGTTTCTTGTTTCTCAGTTTTTTTTTCAATTTTGTTACTAATTTCTCCTATCTCGTTACTCGTTACTTGTTACTTGTAATTTGTATAACAATAAAAACCAGTAGTAAAAAAAAAATTATTATAAAATATATTTTACATTTTCTATAATAAAAATAAAAATAAATTGGTACAAAATATAATTAATCTAATTTCAAACTTTTCTTCGAGTTTTTTTTTTAATAATTTCTCTCCCAAATTGTTTCTCTCCGTGCTAAGATAGCGAGACAGGGAGCAAGAGAAACAGCGGACAATTCACGCTAAAAGGCGCATAAAAACAAGGCCGAGGCCGTCGCTCTAATTAGCATAGGTTAGGGTACGAACCGGGTCCAAAAAAAGAGCCCTGAAGGTGGTGCACTTGCCACTGCCACCGCGCGATGCACTTGTTCTTTTAAGGCAAAAAGGTACAGGTAAATGCAAAGGTAAAGGTAAAAAAGCCGGCCAACAACGGGGACAGCGACGGCGACGGCGATAATAAAAAATCAAATTGCCCCAGAACGTACGCAGGGACCCCGGGAGATGAGATGAACTGAACTGAAGACTATTATCTCGGCGACAGGGAGCGGAATGGAATAATGACCCGATCTGTTCTGCTCCTGTCCCTGCTCCTGCTCTTTTTCCTGCTGAGATTGTGCACCTTTTCTGGATTTCCTGGGGTGTTTTATATACTCTTTTGGAGTAGAGGATATAGGGGGTTCAAGGAGATTTTCGTAACACATAAACACGAAAATTAAATATTATAAAATTATGTTTATAGTGAGAAAACTATATTGATTATGAAATTTCATATAGTTTTTCAAAGAAAAAACATTATTGCTTATTTTATATTTGAATATAATTGGTTCAAATGTAGATAATTAAATATACTTACCTAAAAAATAAGAGTAGACATAAATAAATATTAAAATATATTTTTATTTAATGAAATTCTTAATCATCCTTATCATGTTCTTTGTGGTCTTAAATATTTTATTAAAAAGGTAACTCTATGTCTAAATAATAATTTAAAAATATAAAAAATAAATATAGTAGACCTTATGTTCTTTTTTAAGACATTGAAATACCTGTGCAGTTCTTTCACTCCTAAGAACCTTTCATATTCTACTTCAACTCATAAGTTTTATGGGTATCTCCCTCACAGTCGGGAAAAGTGGGCTTCCGAATTTAGCTTTTGGCTTTTATACCCCGCCTTCATTATTATATTATATATTTTTTTTTTTTGTGCGTGCTGTGTAAACGGCAAGATAATCATAAAACATAAAACATAGCATTGCTCAAATAATTGTACTCCATAAGAGAGGGACACCGAGCGGAGAAAGAGGTGGCATGGGACCGGGCTGGGTTACAGTCATTTTTCCCATGATTGTTCTGCTGCTGCCTGGGTAATTATGGGTCACTTTTTTACCGGATCCCTCTCCCTCTCCCTCTCTCTATCTCTCTGGCTGTCTCTCTCTCCTTTCATTCCGCAATTATCATACTTACCTGCAACTATGTTCCAGGTTCCAAAGCTGAAGGCATAAAAGCTGGAATCAAGGTAAAACGAAAAAAATTAATGATGCTTTCAACATTTCACTAGACAAGAACCAGCCGGGAGAGTTGAGTGCTTGCTGGCCTGCAGGTAGCGGTCTTTGATTTTGGCCAGGCCCAGTCCCGGACCAGCTGGCCAAAAAGTACAGCTACGTAGAGTGCCACGAACGGAAGGAGGAGATTTCATAATCATCATAACGATGATTGTGCCGATGAAAGCCTCGATTTCGATCGAGAATCAGAGCGTTAACCGGTAGCAGCTTGGAAATCAGCAGGGAACGATCTCAGGCACTCAAACTCAGAGACTCATTAGCCCTAAGAGCTTTCGGTTTTGCCGGAAGCCCGGCGAGAATTGCTAAAATTTCAACCGCTGTGCTGTGCCTCGTGTGTGCCCCGATGATTGCTATAATTCAGCCCTCTAAATTGAGTGTCTAAAGGGCCGAAAAGGGCTAAAATCGACTGAACTCCCTCGAAAGCCTCATTTCAGGTGATCGACAATGGAGGCAATTAGTTCTAATTTATTTATTGCTCAATTAGTCAAAAGGGCTGCGGGCTGCGAGCCAACAGGGCCTGGTGATATAACCAGCTTGAGTTATATATATTTATATTACCTTTTGTGGTAGTCAGCCACCTGATAATTAGATCTAAAAACACCTTTTGCAGGTACTATAACTTGGAAATTTAATTAATCAATAACCAAAAACTGTGTTTTTCTATTATTTAATATCAATGAGTAATATAAAATCAATATATAGTATTATCTAATAAGAATTTTATGTTTTTGCCTGCTTTCTTTTAATGAAAAAAAGTTCTCAAAGTAAGTTTATATATTATCCGAGTCAGCTTGATTATATAACAGCTTTGGGTTTTTTTTAATTTATTTTATATTTGGCTAGAGGTAGCCAGCCACCACCTGATATCTAATCTGATCTGTGTACCTTGTACATATACACCTGGGCTTGAATATGTCAAGGTAAGAATGGTACAACTTGGTCTATGACAAATGACTCAAGCTGCGAAACAGTTATGCAATTATATTTTGTGATATATCGTTGGGTTGTTTTCACTGAAAAATTATTTTAACAAAGTTTAAAGCTTTCAAATATTTTATTAAGAATTCCCTTTAGAAAATTCAGCTTAAAAATGTATTTAAATTCCTGGAAATTTCTAAATTTAAGGGTATATATGATCTACGGTGAATGTATCAGTAAATTTAACCTATTTTTGAATGAAAAATATTTTAAAACCTCTAATATTATATGTTATTCATGAAATTTGTAACAATTCTTACTTATTAACCCGAATGTTGCCTGATCCATAAGTGTATAAAATATATATATAAATATATTTTCCTAATTATCGAATTTTAAAATTTACTAAATGCCCAAACGACTTGCTATTCAGTAGGTATCTTTAGAAATTTAGAATACGTTACGTTGTTAATTTAATTATTTATCTACCTTATGTCTAATTAATGCCCTAATTAACATATATTATTATAAGGTTGAGATAACAATTTAAAACAAGAAATCTTACATTGTGACTAACTCTTAAGATTTATATTAAAGTATTAAAATGGGTAATATGAATAATTTTCTCTTAAAATCATAACTTTTAATTTTTATTACACCATATTTAGTTATTGATTTTAAATAATAGCTCCAGCCACGCCTAGGGAGCCAATTACCGGAGTACTCGAGGCACACAACCTCAACCTCAATTTGGGTCGTTCAATCAACCTGCCGTCACGCATTGCATTGGAATTTTCCATCCTTGGAATGCACAGCTAAAATCGACTTTATTGCGCTTCGAGCTGAACCCGCTCAGACCCCTCAGTCAGCCCCGATGGTGGGTTGTCAATTTTATTCATGGGACTAATTAAAAATGGCACATTATTGCAATTGCGGCCCAACCTTTTCTAGACGCGCTGCCATCTAAGCTCAGGCACTCAGATGCTGTTGTGCATATTCATTAAGGTGGATCGCTCTGAGTCAATAAACAAGGGAAGGAATAGGGAATGAAGCTTAATATTTTTATATTTAATATACTAAAATTTAATAACAATTTTTAAAACAATTTTATTTATTAAACCATTAAAAAGTGAAGGCAACTTTTAGAACAAAAACAAAAACACTAAATAAAACGAAAAATAAATGCATTTCAGGAATTCAACCTTGTTGGTATCTTAATTATGGAATTCTAGAAAAAAAGTACTATAAAAATTAAATTAAGTAATGAGATTATCTTGCCATGCTTGAATATTAATAATTAATAAATAATTGAATAAACGCAAGCTAAGTAAATAATAACTTGAAGCTTGTACAAAAGTAATTTAATTTTTAAAAAATCTACATTAAACCCCTTAAAAAATTCACCTTTATTATAACGATTTTGTTTTTTAAATTAATCTTTAAAGATTGTAAACTAGAGAACTTTTATTATCAACAAATGCATTTTTTTCGCAATTGCAATTTCTCAGAAATATTGTCCCACGCTAATTATACCCGGTACCCATAGGGTACAAGGGTATTATAAGTTAGTGCCAACCGAGAATGTATGTAACAGGCAGAAGGAGAAATCTCCGACCCTATAAAGTATATATATTCTTGATCAGCGTCACTATCCGAGACGATCTAGCCATGTCCGTCTGTCCGTCTGTCCGTCTGTCCGTCTGTCCGTCTGTCCGTCTGTCTGTCCGTGTGAGACAACAGATCTCAGAGACTATAAGAGCTAGAGTTACCAAATTTGGTGACAGCATTGGAATCTGTTGCACGCAGATCAAGTTTGTTTTAGAATTTGACCACGCCCACTTCCGCCCCCGAAAATCGTAAAAAACGGTATATAACCATATGCGTGATTTTCGGCGTAAAGTAAATAAATAGGCTCCATAATTAGGCAATCATGGACGAGTTCTGAAAATTTGAGTAAAATCGGATAATAAACATAGAAGTTATTAAACAATAAAGTTTCTGAGAGAGAGTGGGAGAGAGAGAGAGCGCCCACGTGCGTGTTGCTCAGCATGTTCCTAGCAATATTTGTCGCTTTTGAGTTCTGCTCAACATGTTTGTAGCAATTTTGTCTCCATTTGTCAACATTTCCTTTTTTCATGTTCATGTGCTGTTTAATTTCACCCACAATGTTTTGGGTACCGGGTATCTCACAGTCGGTCACACTCGACTGTAGCTTTCTCACTTGTTTTTCTTAGAAATATGCATAAGCCTCTAACAAGACCGATCCACCCTATTCTACCCATGTATAAATATATATATAAGCTTATAAACCATGTTTATTTGTCTGCGAATATTCTTATTTATATGCAGAAACCAAGTGAAGACAAAACGTTTCGCAGGCGACTGTAAAAGTTGGAGCCCCCGAAGAAATTGGCACGAGCTGAGCACACGTCCCGAGCTGGGAGTTGGAGATGGCGTTGGAGTTGGAGTTAAAGTTTGGGATGGGGGCCAGGGCATAGCCCGAGATCTGGTTGGGCTGACGCGTACAGTTTCTGGCTCAGCATTTTACGAGCACACATATGGCGAAGGCGATGGCGAAGGCGACTCCGCGAATCGCGGACTTCGAATTGCGAGGGGGAACCCGTTTTGTGGGCTGTTTTGGGGCGCGTAGGCGCTCGACACACGCCCAGTTGCTGCGAGTCGAAATGATGATTCTGGGATGCTGGGAGCGCGCGTGTGCAACGTGCCAACATCTGGAGTCGGAGACGGAGTTGGAGTCGGAGATCCAGTTTGCCAGCCAGCCAGCCGCAGAATCCGAGCGCGAGTATTTCGCCGCGCACACACAGTAGCCACAGGGCCAGGTCGGAACTGAGCGCAAGATAATCGATGTATACTAATTATTTGCTTTGGCTGCAACTGTTTGTCATGCTCCTCCGCTCGGTGGCTGTACACCTGGGCATCGGAGCTGGGAGTCGGGCGTCGGGTACAGCAAAAACAAAAAGCCCAAGCGATCCAAGACGGACGGTAGCCAACACCCGAAAGAAAAACATCAAAAGCGGACGATGGACCCGTGGTGGGACACTGGAAGAAATACACTATAAAATAGGGACTTAAAAAAGTAATTTAATATATTTATGTATTTTAATTAAGAGTTATTTATATACTTTTTAAATTAATTATCAAATGACTAGAACGCAGCTTCATAGGACTTGTTGTCAATTGTATTTTGTTTTTAATATTATATAGGTCCGTTTTTAGATGTCTTATCTATAGACTTAATAAGAATTATACAAACCAAATATGCAGGGGTGGTACAGAAATCACTAGCGTTTTGAAATCACTTAAAAGGGTGTCTAAAACTATGCTACAAAATGTTTTCTCGTAAACAAATAAAATTAACACTAATTTTGGAGCCTTAAACATTTTATTGCATACTTTTAGACTCTTTTAAAAGAGATTTCAAAACCCTAGCTATTTCTCAGACACTCCCAATAAAATGCAATATAACTTACCTTATAATTATGGCTCTGAACATGTTTAAAGTATTTTAAAAATATAACATAAGTAAGAAATTCCGAATTCTAGAGTGTGGGTTCTAACAACTATTATCGGAAGGCTTGATTTAGCCACAACATTTTTAATTTAAACGGTGCCTTGTGTGTGTGTTGGCAGAGGCCGGTCAGAAAAATTTCCCAACTCACGAGTCAGGGCTTTGGCCCCCTTTGAGCTAGATCATAGAAATCTCATATTTGCCTGTCACTTTCGCTAAGTGTAAGAGGTGAGACGAACGCACAGATGCGAGTTCCAGAGTTCCTGAGTGCCACTGAGCCCCTGTGCGAGCCAGAGTTGAGCAAATATATCGCCGTCAGCTAAAATAATGGTCATCGACAGCAGAAGCAGCAGCGGCAGCCGAGGGAGCAACAGGAGTTGTTGTCTTGGGCAAGGTTGCGGATGATTCTGGGTTTTTGGAATGGGAATGGCAAAGGTTCTGGGTTTCGGGAAGGGTATAGAGGTATAGAGGTATAGGTATAGGTATAGGCAAGGGTCTGGACTCCGCACGGTAGTCAAGTTTAGACACCTTAAGTACACAGGAAAGCGTCATTTATGCGCTCGTTTTCAAAAACGACAAGCACAGGGCGTGGCAAAAGGGGGGACTATTTTGTTTTTTTTTAGCTCGGACTGGAAAGGGAGTAGCTGGTGAGGCTGCCGCTGCCTCGGGTTTATTAACGATTAATTACACAGTCCGAAGATCAGTTTAAAACCCGGCCAAATTATAGATATCCGCAGCTGCAGCAGATTGCCTGCTGCCGTTGCACTGCGGCAAGGTCAAATCAGTGACTAATGTTGCAGGTTGCATGTTGCTTACTCCTCAGATCGATTTCAATCAGCAGTGCAACTTGTGCCTTTTCAAACAAACAACAAAAAAAGTACAGTCCACCGGGTATCGAACAACAACAGAGCAGCGACAGCAACAGCGACTGCGACTTTAGCAACATCATCACAGCAGCAGCAGCAGCAGCAGCAACATAGAGGGATCAGAGCGGAGCCAGAGCCGGGAGAGAGGTTCAGTACGTCAAGTTTTCGTTTGGCTTTGGCCAGCTTTTGATTTGGCCGAGACGTGTGGCAAGCCCAGGTCGAGAAAACAGGTTTGTGATTTCAGTTTTCAGATTTGGGAGCTGCGAAAAAAGTTCAACAACTGCTGCAGATGTTGTTGATCTCGTGCTCGTTTGTTGTTGCTTTTGCTGCTGCTGCTGCTGTGCTGTTGCTGTTGCTGTTGTTGCTGCTGCTGCTGCTGCGGCTGCTGTGTTGCGGCGGTTGCTCTCGACTCAATGCAAAGACAAGTAGCCGAGAGACAACGACAAACGAGCGAGCGTTGCGTAAATTACACGAGAGAATAAGAGAAACACGAAGCTTAAAAAAACACTAAACAACGTCAACAAATGGAAAAGGATACACTGAGAAAAATCAAGAACATGAAGAAGACTACAAAAGTGATTGTCAGTCAATTATATTATTTATTGTCTTAATAAAAAATATATTTATTATTTTGCCTTGGAAATATTACCAAGAAACACACCGAATATAAATGTACAGACCTAATAATACTTATAAACTAGATTTCTTTTCAATGATGAATACTTAAAACGTATTCCAATAAATTGAAAACCAAATATCTTTAAGAATACACAATACTGATGGTGTTATGACTCGACATAGTTGCTTTCAGTTCTTATTACACCACAAAGAGTGACAACATTATAAGCTGTTTGCTTCATAAAGAGGTACGGTCACACTTGATATTCTTAATGAAGTCACATTATGTTGAATGCAGTGTCATAACATTATAATAAATGGAAAACAGTTTTGGAATAATTATAATAAACAAATTAAATTTATTATCAGCAAGAAGCTCTCTCAATCTGAAATCAAGACGTTAAGATCTTATTTTTTCTATTTACATAAATATTGGTGTTCCGAAATAACGTAACTAATAATGATTTTGGTATATTTATTTCGAGTGAGACCGTTTTTAAAGAATTAAAATTAAGAATTAAGTTTTTAAGACCCAAAATGAAATGAATTACGTTTTTATTTCCTGTGCAAGCGTTGCACAAACAAAAAAAAAGTAAAGAAAAAGCAACAACCAAGCAAATAAAATACTGCAACAACCCGAAAGCCACAAATCAATATTCTTTTATGATCGACTGTAGTCGACCTCAATTATTAAATGGCCAAGTTTGCCGAGATCTCTCGCTGTCTCTCTCCTTTGCTGTTTCTCCATCTATCTCTAAAGGCATGTCCCCGTCTCTTTCTTCTGGCTGTGCTCTTTCTAACGCTCTTTTTTGTGGATTCCATTTGGGGGATAATATAGCAAAGTGCGTTAATTTGTGGGAAAGTGGGTCAGACACACACCGAATTTCGAATTTCGGTTCATCGAACACACAAATAACACTGTGTGCTGGGTGAGTGTGTTGGAATGTGTGAGCTTCGGGTCTTCATCATCCCCTTCGCCAAATGACGCACTGAATCCGCGTATATTTTGGTGTGTAGGGTATCGGTTTGGGTATATAGCATGCTTTCCCCAAACTTATTTGAACGATCGCAACTGCGGATAATGCAGGCGATAGATAAGATAGGGCGAAACTTCGATGCCCCAGCGGGTTCTTGACCTCATTTCGTGTTTCCATTTTGTAATATTCAAATAGTACGACGAGCCCTTAATGACGATGTAGTAATAAAGATAAACCCGTGTGCTTGTAACGTGCTTGATAACGAAATAATACTTTCGAGTAAAAGATTACATTAAAGCTCGTGGGTAAATATGAAGTAATAAGGGTTAAGGTGATTTAAGTAATGAGTTTTTTCTGACTTTTATAGGATATATATCTTTCTCCTTTTTATTCTGTGTACATATATTGGTGATAAATAGTTAATTACCTTAAAAGATACCCAAGTTCGCGATTATCTCTACACGAAGGGCATTTAGAAATTCGTGGAAGTTTGTTCTTAGCTTGGTTGCCCAACTTGTTGTTTGCCTTTGTAGGTTTTTAGGCCAAAAACGGGTATTTGGCATTTGCGGCTTTTGGTATGTGGGTACACTTATACGTATACTTGCCGAAAGACATGAAGAGCGGGGCTCACCCCCAACCAGCTCTGAAGACACGAGCTCTACAGATGTTTTTCCTTCGTGTTCCCTGGGCATTGTTCGCGTATCTGTCGCCCACTTAATTTACTATGCATTCTGAAAGTATGTTTATGGAGTACGAGTTCAGAGCAATATAACAACACACAGCAGCCTCTCACATTCACACAATCAGGGAATTTATCGTTCTCATTCAGTGTCTAGACTCCCCCAACCTGCCGGCTTGCTCCACAAATGAAGTTCAAACAGCATTTGGGCACGCTTGTTTGCTGAGGGGCTAGACCCCCTCTAAAAACTCTAATTTTGAGACCCCCTCCCAATACCAATCTTATGACAAATGAAGTTGTTATTTCGAATGTGTCACGTTTGCCAGCACACGATCGCTTCTATTACGATCCCCCCACTCACGACCACGTTCTGTGTCGGTTGCGATTGTGATTGTGGTTTCTATTTTGGTTCCGCCGATTCGTATAGTAAGTGAAAGTATGTGGAACATGACGTAGTAGCCCCCGAGCTCCAGTGTTTGGCTTCTGCGGCGGCTTCTGTGGATCTCCACAAAAGGTCAAAGTGTTTGCCGCCGTGTTTGCTCACCTGCTTGGATGATAATACTTCCAGATTGCAAGCATGCTGCCACCCATTGAGTGAGAGTGACTGGATTTTGGGATACCTCTTAATTACCAGGGAGATTCTATGTCTATGTTTTAGGAAATGTCCACTCTATATGACTGGAATTACCCTTTTACGGGTGGATTTTATTTTTAAGATTTTTTTTTTATGTTGAATCATTAGTTTCTAATCAGAGTTCGTACATTTGTTCTCTTGTTACTTTTCTTAATTGTATTTGGAGAAGAAAAAATACGGAGCTCTCTCGGAGTACAATTAAATATGAACTCTTTTGTTCACTTTTGTTTGTACATTGCAGGCAAAGCGGGTCATTCGCTCTCTAGTGAGTTTAGTTTTAGAGTTATTGCTGCTTTTGAGCTGATACTAAGGATGATACTAGGCATCTTACTATGTCTCGAACTTCCCCCAAACTACAACAATTGGTGATAGTGATTCTATATAGTATATATTAATTTCTCCCCAGGAATCGGTTAATGATTCTACCAACTGTTTTTCCCAAACTACTAACAATGAGCAACAATTCTGAGTAATAAGTACTCCCCTGGCTCCCACATTTGTTCCGAGGGCCAGGGCAATGATTGTTGACTGCGTCGCTAGTTACATGTGTACTGTTCTGGAATGGGGACTGAGGGCTGCGGATTTGGGGTACTCACTTTGTACATGCCACCGCGACTCTTTGGCCGGCGGCATCTTTCAACTGGCGGCGGCGGCATCCCGGCAATGCAGCAGCTCCAGCAGCTCCCAGCTGGTGCCAGTCCCAAACCCCAACTCCTATGGCCATATTCTCAGCACAATCCCAATCCCGGTAACCAGCGCGAGCTTCCGAACTAATTACATTGCAAAATACCTGAAATGTTGCGAACGGCAGGAAATCAGTCTCCCGGCCTGCTCTGGAATGGAATGGTTCTGGGTTTGGGGTTCTGGATCCGGTGATCAGATCGCGATCTGCTACCTTTGTCGGCCGGAAATATGCATGGCTTGGCCAGCTTTTGGCCAGCTCCAAAGCGAGCGCAAAAAATTTGAATGTGCTCTCATCACTGTCAGGGATTGGAAGATCCCCAGTAGAGTATGTTACCCATCCCAATCCCCTCGTGCTCAGCGGAGCAGAGAGCTCGGAAATTAATTCAGTTGCAGGCCAAGGCGCGTATTTCTGCCGTTGTGTTTGCTTTGTTTCCATTTCGCCACCGTCGTCGTCGCCACCGCTCACGGGTCAGTTGGGATCGAATCCCGGGTTCAGATGCCGCTCCTATATAACCTCTTCAGTAGAAGTACTATATGTATATATTTTCCATACATATATAATAGGCGTGACAAGCGCGCTACGCTCCGCTGACGCCCAAAAATAATCAAAGACAAAGGCTTGAGTCGAGTCGAGATGGCGATGACTATCAAGTGATGGTCTGAAGTGGGGGAGGGCACGTACACTGCTAAAAATAGTTTGGAAAGATCTTACAAATTTAAATAAAAAGGTGGATATTCTAAACTCTACTCGTTTGCCAAATTTTAGGCTTAGATTTCTCGTTACCCAGGGTGCTACGTCTTTAAGATGAATCTCTCTAGGTTTAGATCCTTCGAATTCCCAAGTGACGTGTTTTAATCAACAAAATTTTGTAATTAGTGCTCATGTTTTAAGTTATATTTTAACTTAAGCACTATGAAGATAGTTTATAATAAATACTAAAATCTGCGAGCTAAAAAATAATTTTATTTTTAGAAAAAAAAAATACAATAAAATTTAAAAAACTTGAAAAAAAATGTTACTCCTATAAAAATTGTTATTAATTATTATTATATAATTAACAAAGTTTATTCTTATTTTTTTAATTTTCAACGCTTTGCTAACATTGTTATTTTTCTGCCAGTGTAAAAGCACTAATGAAGGTGGGGGTTTAAAGTAGCGGGTGTACCCAGGAGATGGGGGAGGTATGATAATTACACCATGTCAGACGTGAAATTTCAATTTTTTTTTATATTTTCGTTGCTCATTCCCATTTCTTTAAAATCTTGTTGGACGCTTAACGAGCTCATCTCGAAGGCAGTCCGAAAATTGTATCAGAATGTCTTGTGTGGTATGAGAGATATAATGAAAGATAATGAACTCGGGGAGGTTCAGGTGAACTCTGTGGAGGTTAACTCACCTGATGAGAGTCTACGAGAGCACCCGCATACGAGAAAGCATAAAGAGAAAAAGAAATGTGCCTCATAAAGCTAATAATTATATTTCTTTATTAAATAGCTAATGCTAATAATTTTTCTAATAAAGTACAAAGGTATTTTTTATTAATTTCAATCATTTTTTATGTTTGCCTTCCTCCATAAACTGACTGACAACATCCTCGGATGCCTCAAAGCCACCCGTAATGCCAAACTGGAGCAATATGAAAAGATATGATATAATGGCTGAGAGGATCATTAGAATGAATTCATTGTTCAGGTGAAAGAAACCCAAGACTTTGATCTCCAAACGCTGTGTTTGTTGCTGAGCCAGAAAGGTTTCCAGTAGGTAGTAAATGAGAGTTCTGGCCCACATTGGGGTGGGGGAGGAGGGGAGGTAATTAAAGGGTAATAAATTAAAAGGGTTGACAGGTGGTGACAAATAGGAAGTAATTAATTAGAGAGGTTGACAGGTGATCGTGGTAATATGTAAATGTGGGCCAGAAATGCGAAGGGGGTGTGAAAGAAAATAGCGGAAAATAGGGGAAAATAGGGAAACTGTGGGTAAAATGTGGGAAAATGTGAGGGTTGCCCGTGCCGAAGGTGAAAGGGTGGCAGATGTTTGTAAGTTTTGGTTGAGTGGGTCGTGGGATGATCTCAGTGTGATCAAGGACCGTAACAGGTCGTGTGGCAGCAGTAAGCCCAAAGTCTCGCATTTAGAAGACAGAGAAAAGGGTAAAAGGCGCCCTCGCATTTACCGAGCATTTACCCTAACTTTCACCTGGGAAAGTCTCACATTTAGAAGGCTGTTAAAACGCACCCTTGCACCTTTGCCGAGCACCCTAATTTTAATTTTCAAAAATTTTCACCTGGGAAATTAGGTACCTGCGATCGCAGGAAAACAATGTACAAATATTTATCACGTTCTGTTTGTTTGTTTGTTTGTCTCCGAAATAAACACCCGTTTTGTCTTAAACACGCCCAGCGTTTTGTGTTTGTCTTAGAAAATAAACGCCCTCAGCCTTAGGACACTGAGTGTGACGATTTTTTCAGCCAATGGCTGTCGATAACACATTCTTGAGGGTTTGACTAAAAGGAGTCAAATGCTATAAAACTGAAAGTCTTTTCGTTAAGTTAACAGTTTTTAAAACCAGCAGAAGAAGAGTAGTCAAATAATGGAAAACATTTCAGTCATATTTATCGACTCGGATCAGGAGACTTCCTTCAGCCCACTTCTAACCTCCTCGCAGAAGAATCCTGAGGAATACCTGAACGATTCGCCACTGTTTGGGGTTGAGACAAAGGATTTCCTGGATGCTGAACTCGGTCCGGATACTGATTTATTGGATGTCGTCAATACATATCCATTTAATTGGCCCCATTGTGCGCAGCGATTTGATCTGGATGATTCCTGGTCACCTTCAAATTTGTTGTCGGAGAGTGATCGACTATTGTTGGAAGTCAACGAAGCCCCGCAGAAGTCTACAATTTGCTGTCGGATAGTGGAGACAAAATTCTGATGGAGATAACTTCACAAGATCCGGGAGCTGGAATTTCCAATATATTCTCGGACAGCGGGGACCAGTTGTTAATGGAAGTTGATTTGTCTACATACAACGTCCAAACAACCCCGATGACGGAGGTGGTGATCGAGGAATCGAGAAGCGAGAAAATAGTTTAAGAAATATATTTCTAGACGATAGTTATGGAGACCAGCTTATGTTAGAAATTAAATAAATAAATAAAAACATTTAGCAAAATTGAGAATGTATTTATTGATATATATATATATATATATATAAATTTATTCAAGCAGTTTAAGTTTGTTTACATTTTTATTTTTGGTTAACATTCTTAGGTTTAGTTTATAATATTTCAGCATAATATCCATAGCCTTGGCTCGTAAATTTGATGCCTGGTGACATTGACACGTATCGGGTCCCACTTTAATTTCATCATAGGCCCAAGGACATGTCAGCATATGATTTCCATTTATTGATTCCCGCTCGCCAATTGTCTCGAATCGTTCAATTTTTTATGTAGCTCATAGAGGGTGGAACGGTGATTCTCAAACAAATATTCGTCAAATTCATTGAGAAAATTCATAATTTTTCACAAGTCTGTAAGTTTCTGCTACTCATTATGTATGTTAGCGTAGGGAGGAGCTTGCTGCTCTTGATGGTGGTGGTGCTAATATAGAACTGAATCTCAATTTATATTTCGCTCCTCCCCAGTCAACATCAGAGGCACACACCCCTCTCTCGCTCCCTCTTTCACCTGTATATGTGTGTGTGTACCCTTTATTCCCTCTCTCACCTGTGCTCACTTCAACCCTAAATTTTAGGAGACTCTCTCTCCTTGTCTCTCGCTCTCTCTCTCACCTTCGCCAATCCTCGATAGCTCATGATCTCCATTCACGAGACTGGTGATCACTTCACCCTTAATGTTAGGAGTCGCTCGCCCCGACGTCACCATTTCCTATTTCCCTACTTCTCTATTTCTAAGACAGTGTACACTTGCACACCCCACATGGAATCGGTGGGGACCAATGAAAATGATTCAACTCGAAATTCAAATTCTGTTCCATAGAAAATGATTAGAATAAAATTTTCTTAAATTAGTCAACTTCGAATGCTTAACGCGAACAACACACTTTTATTGTTAGAAGAAAAATTAAAGTGTGCGCTTGTGTGGTTAAAATCTAAAAATAGATTAATAAAACAAAACAAAAACAAAAACAAAACAAAGTCCTTGATAAAAATAAAATTAATTTAAAAGCGAACAAAATCAAATAAAACAATGAGTTCTAATTCGGGAAAATTTTGTGTGTCCTGTCAACGAATGATCCCGGCAGGAGTACAATGGAAGCACCACGTTCGCACGGAGCTTCACAAGCGGCAAGCTATCGAGCCTCTGGATGGTAGAGTTAAAAATTTCGGATGGATTCAAGGGACGAATTCTACATTACATGTACTTGAATGACGGTTTGGATCTGAGATACCCAGAGGAATTTCTTAGTGAAGCAGGCGAAGCACTTAACACTCACCTAGCTACGGTACTGCAAAGCTATGTCTCCGGTAAAATTAATTACGAGTTATTTGCGGAATATATGCTTGTTAAAGAAGATGAAATTAAACAAGAAATTAAACAGTTCCAAAGCAAAATGGAAGTTGCGACAAATAATTCAGACTTAAATCAAATATTTACTAATCACTCTCTTCAAATAATGGGTAGAATGAGTGAATTTCAAGAACGTGATAGTGGCTGGACGCTAGTTAGAATTTTGCGATTGGAAATGAATTTTAACCAATATAAGCCGCTTGGAGGATCTTCATATATTCCGTTGCCACGCAAGCTCGCCCTAAAAAGCTATCGTTAATGTCCAGAACAATGATTCATTCTGCTTTAAATGGACATTGATTGCGGCATTGTCAAATCTTTCAAAACATCTTTATAGATCTTCAACCTATAATGTTGATATTAATTCAGAGAGACTAATATTGTCATCCGGGATAATTCTGGATTTCAGTGGCTTGACCTTCCCGCTTAAAATAAAAGATATCAGTATATTTATGCGAAATAATGTGGGGTTGAGTATCAATGTTTTTGGATACGATGAGGAAACTGAAAGCATAATTGGACCGCTTTTTCAATCTGGACGGGAAAAGCTCATACATATTAACATGCTCTTCCTGGAAGAAGAAGGTTTTGGACACTACACGTGGATAAAAAATATTTCCAGGTAAGCATTAAAGTTTATTTTATATACATATATATATATATATATATATAATATATTTATTTATTTATTTATAAATATTTGTTTTATTTAATAGGCTAATTTCTTCGCAAAGAGGATCTCATAATGGACAACAATGGTTTTG
>JABJVT010000290.1:0-20000 GCA_014170255.2 Drosophila triauraria
TGTATACTAAGTGGGTAAGGGTTAATGTTTTTAGTTTACGAAGTCTATCTACAGCTGAGATTATTTTGTACAAATCATCAAAATTTGCACATAATACTCTAAGGGGTTCATGCATTTCATACGATGTTCTGCAATGGTGCAAAACTAAAGGCAGGTAGGATCTAGTGGATCTACATGGTACGTGGAAATTCAACTGATCCAATCGCTTCTTCCCACGGCACCACGGATCAGGCTATACATGAAGACAATACCTAGCATCGTTCTACGGTTTGCTAAGGAAGGAGAAGTCTACTAAAATAAGAGGGCAACCTAAGGTCTACATCCCAGTTTAAGGCACGAAGAGCGAAAAGTAAAAAGTTCTTTTGAACTGACTCAATGCGTTTGCTGTGGACATTACTTTGCAAGCACGGTTCTTGTATTGCGCACAAAGTTTAGCGTCGTCAGTGTACATGAGTACTCTGGAGTTAGTCAAGACTTTGGGAAGGTCGTTAATAAATAATGTAAAAAGTAAGGGTCCCAGGTGGCTAGCTTGCGGGACACCAGAGATGATAGGTTGTTTTTAAAGAGGACCTTTTGCGTCCTGCCATTCAGATAACTTGAGATCCACCTAAGAAGATCGACAGGAAAACCCATTATGTCGAGTTTCCTAACAAAAAGGGAGTGATTTACGGAGTCAAATGCTTTACTCAAATCAGTATAGATCACTTCTGTCTGCAAACTTTGTGGAAAGCCCCTTCTAATAATAGAAGTGAGCTCCAGAAGGTTAGTTGTCGTTGATCTTCGTTTAATAAATCCATGTTGGCATGGAGAAATAACTAATCTACACAGGTGCTGCAAATGGAAAGTAATTACGTTTTTGAAAAGTTTTGGGATGGCTGACAACTTAGAGAATAAGTCTGGTTTGAATCGATGACTGAGAATAAGTAGTTTGGAAAAAATGTTGTTTGCTTTCGTTTTTTCAAATGAAAGCGAGAAAGGATGTGTAATAGCCTTACGTTTAGTGTTGACAAAATTATAAAACTGTTTTGGGTCCTGCACAAACTGAACCCTACAACGAGTCAAACAGTTTATATAACAGAATGGACAGCTCGAGAGCCGTTACGCTTGAATTGAGAATAGAGATTGGACTAAATGTTTTTGAGGCGAGGTTACTCTTTACTAAACCAGGGAGGATTCTTTCAGATTGACGGATAGTATAACGGAACACATTCGGTAAAAAAGGAGTTCAAGGCATTGTAAAAAATATCCATCGCAACCACCATGTTAGTGCACTTGTAGAGATCGGATCAATTAAAATCAGATTTGAAATTATAAAGTCGTTGAAAATCCGCTCTGCGAAAGCCGTGGACTTTCTTAGCTGGCCGATCAGACTTATCCTCCATAGTAGTCCCAATATCGATAGTCACATCGAAAGTAGGATGGTATGAAACTTCAGGTTGTGTCAAGGGTGGGACCCTAACCAAACTGACTCTTGCCGGATCAGAGACAAAGCTAAGATCGAGCAAGCGATCTAAGAAATTTCGTACATGGTTGACTTGAGACAGCAAAATGTCATACAAGTCGTCAATAAAATCGTGCCGTGCAGTAGTAAAAAGTGTGTTTAAGGATTCAGTTTTGGACCAAATAGCTCCAGGAATGTTAAAATCTACTACAACAATTAAATGGTCCCTATTACTTGGTTACTTTTTTGGAGCGGACGTAGCTGGAAAAGTGCTTTTGTCCAGCCTGGGTAAACGAACTCCGAAGGCCGTCTCTCCTTTTCTTAGCTTCGTACTCCTTATCAACATACTGAGGATAGAAATCAGCAGACCATATTGTGTTAAAGAGTTCGTCAGGGACATTTATTTTGAAAGATGAAATATCCCTAGCATAAGAAAATTTAAATTGTTCCACCTTAATTTTATCGGACTTGGTTCTATCTTGAATATAGACAGCAACATCTTCAGATGTTTGAGACGGGTGAATTCGAGGGACAAATATCTTCCATGTTGGTGGTACTGGGCTATTGGCAACACAGACTGGTTGGCTGTATTACCAATTTCTGCTGGTAATCCAGGCCTTTCACCCTGGCGAGCAGCTTTTTAAAACAATTTTTGGTTTGCTGCATAAAAGCCACCATTACCCTATCAACAGCGCGACAAGCTTGACAGCAATATGCTTTTAATAATTTCAGCCGCCCGGCCCATACAATCAATGCACTTGGCGTGTACAACATTATCACAAAGCCAGCTGTCGATATTAGGGCCATCATTAGAAATTACCTTCTTGCAGGTTTTAATTGAGCAGACAATATTGAAGGCATTTTAGAAGTTAAGAGAAAATAAGAGTAGTTACTTGCACTAAGAGAGAGAAAGAGCGAGCAGGAGAGCAACAGTAAAGGAGTTTAAGCTGTAAAGCTGTTATATCGGCGTAAAGGATAAAGCACAAAGAGGAATGAAAGTAAGCAATCGCTGCACCGAAACTAAATTGCAATAAATATAATTATTAATACACAAAAACAACTTCATGCACACGCGTAGTGAAACGGCGACTTATTATTGTCACAAGATAGAAGTTTTAAATAAAACCCTAGTGGTTTATAGGAAGAAATTAACACAAATACGTGGCGCAAAACAAAAACACGACCGTTCACTTTGGAAGATAAACTTTGCAATTTAACTTTTTTTCCATTTCTGCTTAACTCTAACTCATTTAATTTGTTGCGTAAATCTGCTACGAGCAGTGCCGAAATCTCTTCCGTGTTCAATGTACAAACTTAAATTGCATGCAGTGTATCTAAGAAAATATACCTGTATGTGTAATGTACGAAAATATTAATAATATACATATCTATACTTTTACGCTTTCAAACTTCAATGTTACTTTAACAGCTTTTTGCTTTGCCTCTGTTAATACAAATGTTAACTTAATACTACCTGAACTCCATATACTCTTAACACAACAGCACAATTGCAGTTCGCAATCCGTTAAGTTTAAATATCAGCTTGGCGTCTCTTTTCGTTGCTGTCCGAACGATCTCGCTCTTAAGATTTATCTACGCCACTCACTATCCCCAAAAGTTTGCAAGAGTATTCGTGTGCCTGTCGCCTCTCTTTGGTCTTATCGTCGTCTCACCCGTACAGCGTCGTCTCGCCCAAACTGTCCCAGATTGTGTTGTCGTCACCTCAACAATATTGTTCCAGGCAGCGTTTTCGTCGCCTTAATAATATTGCTCCAGATTAAATTTCGTCGTCTCGCCAATACTGCTCCAGTTGGTGTTCCCGTTGCCCCGCCAATACTGCCCCAGATTGCTACTCGTCGTGTCACCAATATTGCTTCAGTTGGTGTTCTCGTTCTCCTGCCAATTCCTTCTTGTCCAGGCTTCCGTTTGCTTTGACCAGCCTCTTGCACTTTCGACTTCGTTAACCGCTATCCGCCTGTTAATAGAATAATCTTGTCGTCTTACAGATCTGATTGCTCTCGCGAGTCTGGATTGCTTCTTGAACAACTACGCTTCTCGTTGGCTTAACATATACATACGCCCTTGTATCCCTTGACCAGCAACAATCCAACTTCTACCGTAACTAATTTACGCCTTCTACTTGTCCCAGTGACCACAGACAATGACCCAGCCTTTTACTTTATTGCCGTTCACTGACCAACATTATGTTGCTCTAGATTAGGTATTCCTGATTTCCGCCTTCCTTGTTGCTTATTCTCTTCGAGTCGGTTCAATCTCTTCAGTGCCTTACTGCGTTGCATTGAAATGAGTTTCACAACTTTTCGCAACATTTGTCTTCAATATAAATCTGCTTCTGCTTCTACTTCCGAAATTTTCACTAATGGTTCACACAGCAATACACAGAATTTTAGACTGACCGGGATGCAGTGATGCAAATAACTCCTAAGACTACGGTTAATATTATTGTTATAGTTTATTTAAAGTGTTATAGATTTGGTATTAAATTACAAATATGTGTGTTTTAACTTTGGTGAGTTGGAAGTTCTTATGTTTATGTGCAAACGTAGCGATCGAGATCTCGGCACCTACTACTTTGATGAGTTTTGAGTCTTTCTCTACTCTCTCTGATCTTTCTCAGCCGAAGTCGTAGGAAGTGTCTCTGTCACTTCTTGCTTTTTTGGCTCTCTACTGAATCCTACATTTATATAATGAGAATTGCCACTTTTAATAAAATTTCTGCTTTAAATTAGATGGATAATTAAATTATGTACGGAATTGCCAGATAAAAGGCAGTACCAACGTCTTTATACTATTGAAGACTTATAAATATTCTATGATATAAATTGTATGGATGCTAATCACGGGCTAGGATATAAACTTCAGTCAGTCCAGGGCCCTCTACAGAAATTGTTATATTTGCGGAGACAGGCAGGAAAGGACGTGCCGGCGGGAAGCGGGCCTCATTAGGAGCGAGAGTCGAGGTGGGGCGGGTCCGTGTAGGACTACGCCCGGGCCACCTGCCGTCGGAAGATCGGCCCGTCGTCCGGGTACCGATGCCCCACTCCGGCTGGTAACCGCGAGCGCTCCGCTTGCGACCGGTGAGAATGCGATCCCGTCAACCGGGAGTCGGATCTCTGGCCAGGGGAAGGGTTGCCTGCCCACCGGCCATGCCGCCGGCCCGTCATCAGGGCCGGTCAGCAGACCTGAACAGGCCCAATCCGGGTAGGAGGGGTCGGCCCCGTCAACCGGGTGCCGGCGCCCCAGGTCCAAGAGAGCCGGGGAGGGCAGCCGATCCCGTCAGCCGGAAGTCGGTCGTCCAGCCCCTGAGAGAGAATGGGGCGGGGTGAGGGCAGCCGATCCTGTCAGCCGGGAGTCGGTCGTCCAGCCCCGAAGAGGAGTAGAAGGCCACAAAACGTGGGAGTTATGTGGCTCACAGGGGCTGTGAAAAAAACATTTGCCGGGTATTATCTTCACTTATTCCTGATTTTATTAAATACAAGTCCATTTATAATACTAGTTGTCCCTAAACTATTCCCTACATCCTACGCAACGCTGGCCTCCGATTGTTGGGAGTGGCCTTTGGCCTGCTCACCCGTATTACTCCTCGGCGTGGGTCTCCATGTCCCCCGCGCGCACGTGTTCTCCTGGTAGTGTCCAGCTGCTGCTATCCGCGCACGTCTATATCTTTCCGAGCAGAGGGAGCTCTGCTCTGTCGCCGATCACCGCAGCGGCCGTTCTCGCTGCTTCGGCGCGAAGTATCGCCGTCCTCTTCTGGCGCGCGCCCTTCTTCCGTTCGCCGGGCTTTGTCGGCGTCGGCGCCTCCTTGGCGTGTTTGCCGATCGTTGTTTTGTTCTGTTATCTGCTGCTTCTAGTTGGCTTCGTCTGTGTGTTGGTCGGCTCTGCCGGTGTGGTTGGCTCTGCCGCTGCAGTTGGCTCTGCCGGTTTGGTTGGCTCTGCCGGTGTGTTGCAGACTCTGTATTGAAATGTTGCAGGCGGGCTCGATGTTTCGGGCGCGATGTTGCGAACGTGATGTAGCGGGCGCGCTTTTATGTTGTGGCCGCTGGTTGGCCAAAGCTGCATTAAGATTTCTTTACCCAAGAAAGATGGATTTGAAAAGAAAACTATGGTCGATAAGTCCAACCGTATGAGCTAATCGAGCTATATTTAAAAAAAGCCTTACACATTTATATATATATAAAGAAAACGAAAGAAAAATGTAAAGGATTATTCATCACCTGTATAATAAAACATCGGTTGGCTGAATTGGTTGTCTATAACTCGAGATATACAACAAAGATCATCAGTTTGTGCATTGAGATGCCTTGCATGATCGCCAACCGGTGTTTTATCAGTTTGAATAACAATTTTATGATCGTCAGATGGCATTCGACCAAGCGACGTTTTAAATAATTGAATTTGAAAAGGGTGTTATCTCGAGCTTACTCGACTGTAGCTATCTCACTTGTTTTCTACAAATTTAGATTATATCAATAAATTCTACATTTTACCTTTATCGGACCACTATATCTTATAGCTGTAGGAACGATCAGGCTAATGTGCTAATTTGAGTTTTTAAAGGTATCCGATTAAAACTCAATATATGATCATATAACTGAATTATAGTAGGGAATTTCTAAATTTTTAAATTAATCTGCAAGGGTATATAAGCTTTGGCTTGCCGAAGATAGCTTCTTTTCTAATTTTTAACCAACCAACCATCGATAAAATGTCATGGACTTATACTTATCAGGATTAAGCAGTAAAGCTACGTACTTACCAGCGCTAAAACTTAGCAACCAAATAGGTGCGAACGAGAGATAAAAACACTTTTTCCGCGTCTCTTAACAAGGTTGGTACGCAGATCAGCTCAGAGAAATACTAGAACATACTAGAATGAACATCGAATTAGGTCTTTGAAATCAGATGAACATTAGCAACATTGCCAAAAGGACATGCTAATTGGTTCTCCTCTACTCGTCCCTGACCATTGGTCGTCTACTGGGATTCTTTTCTTAGTTGGCTGCCACCCCAAAATGCTGGTGCTGGTGGGCAAGCAGCCGCCATTGGGATCCGTGGAGAGCTCATTGAGAGAGATCATAGTAGTCAGTCCCAAGGATCCGCGCGCGGCGACTTAAGCGCCAAGTTCGTGGCAGCAGCGTCGTGGACGTGGATGTACCCAACGATACGGCACGTTGCATGTTTTCTACAACTACAGGGAGGAGGAGCAGCAGACGGAAGAGACCGGACACACAAAGATATCTTTCGGTCAACACACCCCAGCGGAATTTGGAAGAGCTCTACAGCAGCAGCTGCAGGGCCAGGAGCAGCTGGCCAAGAGCAGCTCGGCGGCATCAGGTGCTGGCCCCGCTGCATCATAATTTAAGTAAATAAATAAATCAATTGTTAATTTTGTAGGTATTTGTGTCGTATGCGGCTTGGCGGCGTTTAATTTTAATTATAAACAAACACCGCTTACAGTGTGGCAGTTTGGCCATTTCGTATGGATTTTCGGTGAACCCTACTAAACATTGTCACACTAGAAATTTAAAACCCTTTCAGCTAGCTAAGGGTTTAGCGCTAGTGATTACAAGGCTTAACATGTTGACTTGGCACCATGATTAAAGGTTATTTAAGTATAGCAATCATTGAAGGCCATTTGCAAACATAACTAAACATAGTCCACGTATAGACTGCTTGTTGTCTACCTGTTAAATACGGCCTCAAGGGCATGACTGCAGAGTCCGCAAAATTGAAAAGGTTTTTTAGCTTAGTGCATAAAATACTATTGTTGACGGTATCGAAGTCCTTGCTGAGATCAAGTAGAGTCAAAAAGGTAATCCAATTTCTATCTAGCCAAGATCGAATATCTTCAATTACATCAGTAAAACCAGATTGTTTGCCATTTAGCATGGAATTGTTGACTATAAAGGGTTGAATCTGTGCCGCCAGAATATTTAAAAAAAATTTTGACAAGAAAGGAAGTAGGGATATCGGTCTGAACTCGGTTTGACTTTTCGGTATTGGGACAATTTTTGCGTTTTTCCATGCGGAAGAAAATGTGGATGTGGCAATTGCTGTGTTTATAATTTGTGTAATATGTAATTTGTAAGGAGAAAAGGTATCAATAATTTTATAAATTTTGGGCTAATTTCATCCAGGCCTTCTGCGTTTGACTTCACTTTAAGTAAACATTCAAGGACATCATATTGGCTAGCACACATAAAACTAAATCTATTATCAAGTCTGGTAAGGCATTTAGGTAATTGTTATATGTAGCTTCAGGTACATCGAATTGAACAAACTTCCTGTTCAGATCGTTGACGTCCACTTGGTGTTGGGTAGACTGCTTGCTTTTACCTATTCCTACATTTTTAAGTTCATGCCAGGTTTGTTTCATGGAGAGGTTTTGGAATTTAGACCCATAAAAGTCACACTTTGCAGTTCTGATCATCTGCCGTACAATATCACGCGCCCGAGCGTATTGCAATCTAAAAAAATCAGTTTTATATCGCTTCCACTTATTGTAGGATGCGTTATGGATCGCTATGTTTCTTTTTATGTTATTGGTAAACCAAGGATTGTGCTTTGGTGGAATAGTATTTTGTCATATTAAAACACATTTGTTGTACAAGTAATCAATATGGCTGTTAAAAATATTCAATTGGTGCTCGATATTGGGAGACAAATATATGGACGTCCAATCACAAATATTATATTTCACTTCCAGTTCAGTATAGTTAATATTCTTAACCCTTTCGACCCCACCGTTGCCTGTGAGCAACTTTGAAAGTTTAGAGTCTAGCCATCGGGGCTCAATTCACTTTGGTTCGCTATTTCCTTATTTAAGTTGTAGCTGCATATATATTCATTTGTAATATAATATAAAAGATATATAATATATTGTGATGTTTTGTGGAAGATATAGATTTAGAGACAATATAACTAACTGAGAAAAAAGTCATGTAACAGTTTTTTTTTTAATGTAAAAAGGTGTTTTTTTGTAGACTAATTTGATAAATAAAAAAAAATTATGTAAATTAAGTTACAGAAAAGTCTTTTCTAAACAGAATTTTTTTTTTAAATTTTTTTAAGCAATTTTTTTTTTTTATTTTTCAAACAAATCTAAAAATTAATTAACTCCCACATGGAAGAGCGTGGTGACTTAAAATTTCGCTGAAATACTTCTTAGAGCAATACAAAAAGAATAAAATAATACAAAGATTTCTAGGTTTACACGAAAAAAGTTGGGGTCGAAGGGGTTAAAATCCCTAAATTCGAAAGTCAAATCATACGTCAGAAAGATAAGATCATGCTTAGAGAAAACTGGTACAGAGACTTGGTCATACAATAAAATTTTACTATGATCTGTCCGTCTGTCTGTCTATCCGTCTGTCCGTTGGTAAGCAGATCTTAAAGATTATAAGAGCTAGAGCCACCAGATTTGGCGACCACATTCTAATTTTGTTTTAGAATTTGGCCACGCCCACTTCCACCCCCGAAAATCTTTAAAAACGGGTTTTAAGCTATAGTCGATATTTTTGGCTTAAAGTAAAATAAATAAATAGGCACTCGCGAACGTTTTTTGAAAATTTTAGTAAAATCGGATGATAAATATGGGAGATATTAGCAATAAGGTTGAATTCCTCTGTGTGAAACTATCATTTAATTGTAGTTTTACTTTTATTACATGTTCCTACATTCCTCCCTTGTCAAAATTTCCTATTTATTGGAACCACCTTTCCGCTATCCAGTTGGTCTTCAATAGACTTTCGGATAGGAACCATTTAATTGTTGTAGGTGATTTTAACATTCCTGGAGCTATTTGGTCTACAACTGAATCCTCAAACACACTTTTAACTACTGCATGTCACGATTTTATTGATGGCTTGCTTGACATTTCGTTTTCTCAAGTCAACCATGTACGAAATTCCTAAGATAGCTTGCTCGATCTCTAATTTATCTCTGATCCGGCAAGAGTCGTTTTGGTTAGGGTCCCGCCCTTGACGCAACCCGAAGATCCATACCATCCTACTTTCGATGTAATTTTCGATATCGGGACTGCTATGGAGAATAAATCTGATCGGCCCGATAAGAAAGTCCACTGCTTTTGCAAGCCGGATTTTTGACGGCTGAATGATTTCATATCTGATTTTGATTTGTCTGATTCTTACATGTGCACTGACATGGTGGGTGCCATGGATATTTTTTACAATGCCATATACTACTTTTTTACCGAATGGGTTCCGTTGTACTATCCGTCTATTATCTCAAATAACCTTCCTAGTTAAGTCTCAAAAACATTAAGTCTAATCCGTAATCAAAAATTGAAAATAACCTTCCTAGTTTAGTCTCAAAAACATTAAGTCCAATCCGTAATCAAAATTTAAACGTAACGATTCTCAAGCTGTCCATTCTCGCTATTTAGCGGCTCTGTCAAAGTTTACCATACTTAACGCGCAGTGTTTATAATTTTGGCCACATTTTACACAACCTTCCTTGCTTTCATTTGAAAATACGACAGCAAACAATGATCAGGCAGTCGCCGATCTTTTTGCTCAGTTTTTCCAAGTTTTTTTCAAATATGATGCTTTGATTGGACAAGAAATTTTGAGCCAGGGAATCGGTGTGATACTTCAGACTGTGGTCAATGTTGATACCGATCTAGGTGGTTTACATAAGGATAGGCTAATATCAATGCTTTAAAATTATTCTGGTTCGTTTATAAACGGTATTCGACAAAGTCGCGTAACTACGGGGCAGTTAGAGATTCGACTGATTGATCCAAACAAGACAGTTCAGAGACGACCTTACAGATTGAGCGCGGAAGAAAAAGAACAAGTTCGAATGTCTATTAAACAGCTGTTGGATGCGAATATTATAAGAACAAGTTCCTCCCCCTTCGCAAGCCCGATTCTTGTTAAGAAGAAAAATGGAACTGATCGTCTCTGCGTTGATTATAGGGAACTGAATTCCAATACTATTTTTGACAAGTATCCGTTGCCACTCAAACCACAATCCCAATCCGAATACGATCGAACGAACAGCGTTCGTTACTTCGGACGGACAGTATGAGTTTGTTACCGTACCTTTTGGGTTAAAGAATGCCCCTTCCGTGTTTCAACGAGCTATTAAGTGTGCTTTAGGTGATCTTGTTCATATGTCGTATGTCGTCGTTTACATGGACGACGTAATTATAGTGGCAGGTACCAAAGATGAAGCTTTGGAAAGACTTGAGGTAGTTTTGCACACCCTTACTAAAGCCGGATCACAAAATGTTCATTTCTTAAATCCTGTGTTGAATATTTGAAGTTTGGAGTATTTGGAGTATGAAGTATTTCCGTCATTACTTGCATGGTCGTCAATTTACGGTGTATACGGATTGTAAGTCGCTGAACGCTTCCAAAACCAAGGCCGAGTTAACTCCTAGAGTGCAAAGGTGGTGGTCGTATATGCAGATTTTTAAGTTCGATATTGAGTATACCCAGGTGACAAAACCCAGTGTTGGAAGATCGTAAAAATTCGAAAGTTATAACCGAAAAGCGTATAAACTTGACATAGATTACTGACAACTGGTTTGGTGGCAGAGCAGCAAAGAGATGGAGAAACATTATCTATCGTGTCCAAATTGCGCATTGGAGAACTTCCTGAGGATATAGCAAAAACCTTTGAGCTACTTAGTGGTACTCTGTATAGAAAAATTCAAGGACATGGGAAAACTCACTGTCTTCCTATTATTCCAAAGCCCTTTAGGTGGTCTGCTGTTAACAACGTTCACGAGGCTATTATGCATCTCGGTTGGAAAAGACCCTTGCAAAAATGTACGAGTATTACACAAGTCGACAAAAATCGACCTTTTTTTTGCCGGTGAATAAAAGCTATTTTTCTTGTCGACCAGTGTTATTCGATAAAATGTCAAAGTATGTCCGTAAGTTCGTTGACAATTGCATTACCTGTGGGTACAAGCTGAATTGCAACCCATTTTGTAGGTAAACGTCCCATTCTTAGTTTAGTGGTAAAAATTACCAAAAAGAATATATTGTCGTTTAAATAGATGCATTTTCTAAGTTCGTCCATTTGTTTCAGACCATTAGACTAGGCTCTGAAAGCTGCATCAAGTCAGTGAGGTCTTTAGTATCGATTTCTGTGGTTCCTTCCCGTTTGATAGCTGATCAGGGACGTTTCTTTGCTAGTACTGTGTTTCGTGACTTTTGCTCAGCACAAAAGATAGATTTACACTTGAACGCAAATGGAGCCAGTCGAGCCAATAGCCAAGTCGAACGAGTGATTACTACTCTGAAATGTATGCCAACTGCGGTTGAAACAGGCAAGGGATCTTGGCAGGACGCTTTGTACGAAATTCAGCTGGCTTGCACTACCAATAGGGTAACGAAAGTTAGTCCAATAGAGTTACTAATTGGAAAAGAAGCTAGGCCATTTGGCCTTGTACCCGTTGCTGAAAACGAAAATGTTGTTGATGTAAATCTAATTAGAAATATAGCTAAGCACAATATGGAAAATAATTCCAAACATGACAAATTAAGATTCGGTCCAAATAAAGCCACTATTGTTAAGCATAAAGCTGGGGATCATTAAGGATACTTAAGAATGAGGAGCGACATCCGACAAAACTAGACCCCAAGTTTAAAGGGCCATTTTTAGTTGTTGAGCTATTATCAGGAGATCGATATAAATTAAAATAATATATAAATCGAACTTACAAATATTCCCACGAATTTTTACGAAAAATGCCTGAGAAGGGGAGTACCACAGACCATGACGAGGAGGTTATGGATGAAGATGATGTTGATCGAGCCGGTGAGGGCCGCGATGCTTTATGAAATAAGAAAATGTAAATGACAGCTGTGTGATATGTGTTGGCCGGTTGGTCGAAATAAGAAACGGCGAATTGATCTGTTTATAGTTAAGACAACTGTGTGCGAATGTGTGACAAATGTGTTTGCCGGTTGGTCAATCGATCTGTTTATAGTCGAGACAACTGTGTGCTATGTTGGCCGGTTGGTCAAGACAATACTTAAATTGTTAAGGAAAATGAAAATTGGTAGAGAAAGAGATTGATGATGTAACAATATGATTGCTTAATGAAAAAGCAAATAAAAATTAAGATGAAAATGGAAAATTAATGTTGTTTGAATTGATGGTAATCCGGATCTCAAGGCATGAAATAATAAAAGTATTATCCTTTAGTCCTTAAATATGGAAAATGTTAGTTCGATCTGCTAGTTTAAAATTAAGAATTTCGTCAGACTTTCAAATTTAAAAGAATAAAATTATTAAGTTTGAATCGAATGGAAAAATGCTAAGTTCGATTTGTTATTCATAGATTAATAGCTAATAAGGTTTCTGATTAATGAAAATATAATTATTTTTGCTTTAACCTGAAATTACATACATATCTAGTTATATTTATTATTGGAAGACGATATTTTGTAATGTTCTCAAATTGGAAACACACGAGGACGTTTGAAAGTCAGGATGGCCGTGTTGTAGATTAGTTGGCCAATTCAAATTATATTGACTGTTAGCTTTGGTTTGTCTTTAGCTTTGTGCTGATCCTTCAGCTGTTCAAATGGAGGCAACAGTCTAACGTCGTCAACGTTAGTCTGTGCACTGCTGTAAGCGAGACAGAAAGATGCAGGTGTCCGCATCAAAAAGGAATAACGGAAAGCTCTCAACAGTATGTGTAATTGAATGTGAGAGCGAGAGTAGAGTAGAGAGCGACACAAGAGCAAAAAGGGACGCTAGCAATGGGGACGTAAGCAGTAAGAGAGATCATTCGGTTTTGAAGAGCCAAACTGAGAAGATTATGCCACGCGCCAGAAAACGTTTCCGTTTGGACCAACACGAAGAGCAGCCTGAAGCGGAGGACAGTTCTAGTAAATCCTCGACATATATATTTTTTCAAATTGCCTATTAATGTAAAGCACAATCGTTTAGGTACCGGGTATCTCACAGTTTCACGGTGGGCGAAATGACTGATTTAGCGGCGATTAATTTTTAACTTCTGCAAAAATGATTATATTTAGGAACGGATAGTTTCATTTTGCAGATAAATACATCTTTTATCTAAATAATTTAAAAAAAAAAATGTTTCATAAAAATTAATAACGTTATTTTTGTTATATTTCTATATATGTAAAATACATCCTTACAAAATTTGGTCATAATCGGAAAACTATATTATTAAAAAAACACCCCTGCAGCTAATATTGCTCGCGCATTTGCACATTTTGCAAAAGGCTTTTTCTTCTAGAAAATTGTCAAATAATGCCAAAATCTACTTAAAACTTATACAAAAAGCAAAGAGGTTTTTTTTTGTATGATATATTAAACAAATACAATAATACTGATCTTACACCTGTTATTTTATAAGCTAATTAGTTTCAGAAAATTTTTTTTGCTATGTTTCATCCGAACTTAACAACGACATCATCTTGGCCGCATTTTGCACACTAGCCAGAATTAAACATAATAATACTAGCCGGAGATACGAGCGTATCGAAAAGGAGTTTCTTTTACGATGTCCGAAACTTTTTTTTGTGTTTTCTCTTGGCAATTAGTAAAATAAAGTTCGGGTCGTCCACTGCTAAATTTATTAAAACATGAAAACAAAAAAAAACAGTATCTTCCATTATTTTAACAACTTTTTCTATTTACGATTACTGGTTAAGGGGAGTTTAAAAATATTAATTCTAGGCGTACGTCACAAAACAAAGTATTGTAGAAAAGCAAAATGATTTGCCCGGGGTCGAACCTAGATTTTTTCTGATCCCCCGATCGAGAATCACGCTTTAATCATCAACGCCAAGGTTCCGTATGATTGCATTAGGCTTAATGAGGCTTTGGTGTCAAGCAGCGGAAAAATATAAAATAGGTTGGGATAATAATGTAATGCTTCGCAACTGCTTGCTTGCAACAGCAAACTGCTTTCGGCCGCCGGTCGCCGCCATTTTGAGAACTATAACTACAAACTTTCCGAGCTCTGAAAAAAAAGGTAAGACAGAAGTAGAAAAAAACAAGTGGGAAAGCTACAGTCGAGTGTGACCGACTGTAAGATACCCGGTACCCAAAACATTGTGGGTGAAATTAAACAGCACATTAACATGGAAAAAAGTAAATGTTGACAAATAGAGACAAATCTTGCTAGAAACATGTTGAGCAACACTCAAAAGAGACAAATGTTGCTAGGAACATCTTGGGCAACTCTCAAAAGCGACAAATTTTGCTAGGAACATGCTGAACAACACCCAAGAAAGACAAATGTTGCTAAGAACATTTTGAGCAACACGCACGTGCGACGGACAGACGGACATGGCTAGATCGACTGTTCTAGTGACGCTGATCAAGAATATATATACTTTATAGGGTATATATACTATATAGGTCGGGTCATATCGTTTCTCTCTTTCAAAGTGAACGGTCGTGTTTTTGTTTTGCGCCTCGTATTTGTGTAAAATCTTTGCTATAAACCACCGGGGTTTATTTAAGACTTCTATCCTGTGTCTATAATAATTCACCGTTTCACTTCGCGTGTGCATGCAGCTGTTTTTGTGTATTAATAACTATATTAATTGCAATTTTAGTTTTGTGTAGCGATTTGCTTATCTGCATTTTTGCATTCCTCTTTGTGCTTTATCCGTTACGCCGAAATTACAGCTCGACGGCTTAAGCTCCCTAACTCTCGCTCTCTTGCTCTCTCTTAGTGCACGTAACTACTCTTATTTTCTCTTAACTTCTGACTGGTACAGTGGTAAGTCGCTATAATGTCTTCTAATTTTGTCTGTGTAATAAAAACCTGCAAGAAAGTAATTTCTGATGAGAACCCTACTATTGGCTGCTGGCTGTGTGACAATGTCGTGCACGCCAAGTGCATTGAGCGCACAGGCCGGCTGGCTGATAATTTAAACAAAAACATTGGATTGCGCTACTGCTGTGAGGCTTGTCGCGATGTTAAAAGGGAAATGATGGCATTCATGCGGCAAACCAAAAATGGTTTCAAAGAGCTACTTGTTAGTTTTCGCAAAACTAATGAGGTGCTCATGGCGCTGGACTCCATGTTTAATGGCCTAAAGCTGTTAAACGAGTCCCCAAAGCGCAAGAAAACCACGGTTTGCACACCGCATTTGGCCGCTGCCTTGCAACTCGACGCAGGTTTTCAACACCTTACTCCCTCGGCACAGCCACCGACCCAATATATCAAACTCCTATGATATTGAGGTCGGGTGCAAGGAAAGATTCGGTCTCCGAAAGTGCCGTGACAGGGACCGCAGCTCCAGTGTTGTCCGTTGAGTCCGCTGGCGGGTCAAAATCAAAATTAACGACCCCTCAGATCCCCGTCCCTATTGCTTCCCAGGGTGACAGGCCTGGATTACCGGCCGAAATTGGTAATACAGCCAACCAGTCTGTGTTGCCAAAAGCCCTTATAGCAGTACCACAAACGAGGCAGATATTTGTCTCTCGGCTTCACCAATCTTAACCATCTGAAGATGTTACTGTCTTTATTCGAGACAGAACGAAGTCCGATAAAATTAAGGTGGAAAAATTTTAATTTTCTTACGCTAGGGATATTTCATCTTTCAAAATAAATGTCCCTGACGAACTCTTTAACACAATATGCTCTGCCAATTTCTGGCCGCAGTATGTTGTTGTTAAGGAGTACGAAGCCAAGAAAAAGAAAAGAAGGCCGGTAGGAATAAGTCTACCCAGGCCGGACAAAACCACTGTACCAGCTCAATTCCCTCCTTACCTATCAGAATGCAAGGGGTTTACGTAGTAAGCTTCCTAAATTGTATTCTGATAGTGTTTCTTTGCATCCCAGGTGATAGTGTTCACAGAAACCTGGTTAAAGCCGGAGATCCTAAGCTCCGAAGTTTTCCAGCTGTGTACACAACACAGGCTTGATCGGCCTTCCAGGCGAGGGGGCGGGGCCCTCATTGCGGTTGACTCAAACCTCACGTCTGAAGTATTAGCTTTCGAGGAATGCAACGATGTTGAATTCCTTTGTGTGAAGCTATCATTAAATGGTAGTTTTATTTTTATTACATGTTCCTACACTCCTCCCTTGTCGGAACTTCCTATTTATTGGAACCACCTTTCCGCTATCCAGTCAGTCTCCAATAGACTTTCGGATAGGGACCATTTAATTGTTCTAGGTGACTTTAACATTCCTGGAGCTATTTGGTCTACAACTGAATCCTCTAACACACTTTTAACTAATGCACGTCACGATTTTATTGATGTCTTGTTTGACATTTCGTTGTCTCAAGTCAATTATGTACGAAATTCCTTAGATCGCTTGCTAGACCTCTGCTTTGTCTCTGATCCGGCAAGAGTCAGTTTGGTTAGGGTCCCGCCCTTGACGCTACCCGAAGATCCATACCATCCTACTTTCGATGTGACTATCGATATTGGGACTGCTATGGAGAATAAGTCCGATCGGCCAGAAAAGAAAATTCACTGCTTTCGCAAGGCGGATTTTGACGGCTGAATAATTTTATATCTGAATTTGATTGGTCCGATCTCTACATGTGCACTGACATGGTGGGTGCCATGGATATTTTTACAATGCCATGAACTCCTTTTTACAGAATGTGTTCCGTTATACTATCCGTCAATATCCCTGGTTTAGTAAAGAGTTGACTCGCCTCAAAATGGCAAGTCCAATCTCTATTCTAAATTTAAACGCAACGGTTCTCAAGCTGTTCATTCTCGCTTTTTAGCGGCTCGGTCAAAGTTTACCGTGCTTAACGCGCAGTGTTACAAAACTATTTGACTCGTTGTAGGGGTTCAGTTTGCGCAGGACCCAAAAAGTTTTATAATTTTGTCAACACTAAACGTAAGCCTATTACACATCCTTCCTCGCTTTCATTTGAAAATACGACAGCAAACAATGATCAGGCAATCGCCGATCTTTTTGCTCAGTTTTTTCAAACTACTTATTCTCCGTCATCCGATTCAAACCAAACCTATTCTTATAGCATGCCCAAATCAAACCTAATCTTCAGTCCTAGCTTAAACGAAAGCTCCCTTCTTTTGGATCTTCAACGTGTCAAGCCGGTTTATTCGCCAGGTCCCGACGGAATACCAGGCTGTGTGCTTAGGTATTGTGCCGAGTCCCTGTGAAGTCCCCTTCTAAAATTGAATTGAATCCTTAGAAACTTCTCAATTTCCCCTTGTTTGGAAGGAATCATTCGTGATTCCACTCCACAAAAAAGGTAGCAAAGTGGATGCTGACAACTATAGAGGAATCTCTAAGTTGTCAGCCATCCCAAAACTTTTCGAAAACGTAATTACTCCCCATTTGCAGCACCTGTGTAGATCAGTAATTTCTCCATGCCAACATGGATTTATTAAACGAAGATCAACGACTACTAACCTTCTGGAGCTCACTTCTTTCATTATAAGGGGCTTTCCACAAAATTTGCAGACAGATGTGATCTATACTGATTTCAGTAAAGCATTTGACTCCGTTAATCACTCCCTTCTTGTTAGGAAACTCGACTTAATGGGTTATCCTGTCGATCTTCTTAGGTGGATCTCAAGTTATCTGAATGGTAGGACGCAAAGGTTCTATTTAAAACAACTTGTCGAATTTTCTCCGGGTGACCTCTGGTGTCCCGCAAGGGAGCCACTTGGGTCCCTTAATTTTACTTTATTTATTAACGACCTGCCCAAAGTCTTGACTAACTCCAGAGTACTCATCTACGCTGACGACGTTAAACTTTGTGTGCAATACAAGGACCGCGCTTGTCAGTCGGATTTACAAACGCTGACGACGTTAAACTTTGTGTGCAATACAAGAACCGCGCTTGCCAGTCGGATTTACAAACAGATCTTAATAACTTTCAAACAATGTAATGTAAGCTTATTAAACCTGAATGGCTCAAAATGCAAGCTGATGACATTCTCACGTGTCTCTCCCATGCTTGCGACTTATACGCTGAACTGCTGCTCTTTGGAAAGGATCACGCTAGTTGACGATTTGGGTATCCGCCTAGATCCTAAACTGGAGCTTATTGATCATATTTCGTGCATTGTGAATAAAGCCAGGGGTGCTTGGATTTATTAAACGGTGATCGAAAGAATTCGATGACCCCTACGTCACGAAGAATTTATACACTTCGTTAGTTCGTCCTATTTTAGAATATGGATCTTGCGTTTGGAGTCCCCAGTGGGACGTTCACAGCAAACGCATTGAGTCTGTTCAAAAGAACTTTTTACTTTTTGCTCTTCGTGGCTTAAACTGGGATGCAAACCTTAGGCTGCCCTCTTATTCTAGTAGACGACTCCTAATTAACCTACCTTAGCAAACCGTAGAACGATGTTAGGCATTGTCTTTATGTATAATCTGATCCGTGGTGACGTGGAAAGCAGCGATCTATTGGGTCAGTTGAATTTCCACGTACCATGTAGAACGACAAGATCCTACCTGCCTTTAGTTTTGCACCACCGCAGAACATCGTATGAAATGCATGAACCCTTTAGAGTAATTATGTGCAAATTATAATGATTTGTATAAAATTACCTCATCTGTAGATAGCCTTCCTAAACTAAAAACTTTAATCTTAACCCACCTAGTACACTTGCAAGATAGCAATCGAGCTGCCTGATAGTAGTTAATATTTCCTCGCATTCTTTTATTCTATACTTTTCTTTCGCGCCAATTAACACCTAACAACAAGCCCGGGCTTGGTTTTAAATGGCCACTTGAGTGTACTGACCGTAGTGCATCATCAACGCCAAAAAAAAAAAAACAAAATTCCGGCCAATTACTTTATATGTGGAAATTGATGCTTATGCCTTACTCACACTCGTAATCTATTTGTTTTGTTTAGATTTCTGCGCGTGTGGCGATGCTCTTACTTTGTTAAGCATTTAGCATTCTGGGTGTTAACTTATATAATATATTCTTTATTGTTGAATTTGCCTGTTCTAATGTAGAAAAGTCACATGGATAATTGTAAACGCATACATTCACATTTGCATGAATGTATGTGTACGAGAAGTAGACGCACATTTCGATTGACTGGAGGAAACCGCTAAAAGTAACGGGACCATCGTGCTTCTTCTTCTCATCTTCTCGTCGTTCTTTTGCTCTCTCGATATTCTCGTTCACTTCTTCTGGCGTTGAGAGCGTGCGGTTCATACAACTAAGGCATATTATTTGTCCATTGGAAGGTTGCCTGTCTAATACTTAATTGTATTATATTATTAACAAAACTATCCCAGTCCGACCTGGTCGCTTCCAGCAAGCACATTTCTATGCGTTCTCAGCGAATTAAGAATATGTTGCGGTCTTCCTTTAATATATGGGGTGAAACACGAAAACAACTGTTTTTGTTTGCTGCAACAGTTTCGCAATGAAATAACGTATATTACACTTCGGCATCTTCGGGTTTCGCTTCCAGCTTAAGTATATAACCCATCTGCAGCACACATCAATAACGGTTCTGTAGCAATGTATTTCATGCAAAATACCGCTTTAAAGAACCCATTGATAACAGTTATATAACTGTTATGAAGGAAGGCCTAAAGAACCCAT
>JABJVT010000291.1:0-25000 GCA_014170255.2 Drosophila triauraria
TACCCACGTCTAAGCATAGATTTTTACGACTCTACCACCTTTATCTTGTTCGCGTTAATGACCCGATAGATCAAAACAGATTCATGTTAATTTAAACTCACTTAAATATTCCCTACACATTTTAAATCTGTAACCCTAGCTATACCAAACACATTTTTTTTACACACTTTAATGTCCAATGCACAATTAAACAAACTTATTAAAAAACTTGTAATGTGAACTTAAACCAACAAAAATGCTTTGGTAGAAACCCATTAAAAGGGGGCAATGGTACTAATGGAAGGAGGGAAAACGGCCAAAACATAGCCCGATTGTTTTTCACGATCAAGCATAAATCCGCTTGCGGCGCAATGTGGACAGAAAGACAGACTGACGAACGATTTCTTCTATTTTTCAGGCACGTAAATAATTGTTCTGATTACGATTGGAGTAATCCGGCGAGCTCAGCTGCACAGTCGTGTCTGCTATCCGGGCGGCCACTTCCTCAGCCCTATGTCCTCCAAGGACTGAGGCACAACGACACCACCGACGTAACATTCTCTTCTCAGTTGGTGTTCGATAAATCTTCTAAATCTTAACTACTCTAAATGTAAACTCATGACCTTTTATCGCTATCCTTCTCATCTAGTCTCCTACTCCTTGGGCTCATTCACTTGATTGGATTGAAGCATCTAATGACCTAGGAGTTCTTTTTGATCACAAATTAAGTTTACAGAGCCACATTACTGCCATGGTAAATAAAGCTAAAGGAGTCTTAGCATTTATTAAGCGATGGTCCAAAGAATTTAATGACCCTTATGCTTAAATTAATTGACCTTCCGTCCCTAAATGATTGCCGAGTTTGTAGTGGAGTGATCTTCGTCCACAAGCTCCTTCTTGGTCTTATCGACTCTCAAATTTTATTAGGTAATGTTGATATTGCTGTCCCTTCGAGATTTACTTATTCTTTCCGTCCTTAACGTTTGGCTGAATGTTGATCTAATTATACTCATCACGACCCATTTGGAGTTTTATGTAATAATTACAATGCTGTGAACGATATCTAATCTAATCAATCAATCGAGGTTATTACAAATAATATTTACTTGTTTCTTGAATCGTCCGAATTGTAATTTTGTTACGTTAACGGTTTTAAATTGTTTAGAATTTAAGTACCATTATGCTAATAGATATTTGTATTGCTAAAAAAGTATCACCAAATGTGGTAACTCTAGCTCTTATAGTCTCTGAAATCTGTTGTTTCACACGGACGGACAGACGGACAGACGGACAGACTGACAGATGGACAGACGGACAGACGGACAGACGGACATGACTAGATCGACTCGGCTGACGCTGATCAAGAATATATATACTTTATAGGATCGGAGGTTTCTCCTCCTGCCTGTTACATACATACCCGGTTGGCACTAACTTATAATATCCTTGTACCCTATGGGTACCGGGTATAAAAATAACCAAACGAATTTTTAAAACCGATCTACCACGCCTAGGATGTGATTAAACTTCTCTTTAGTATCTGTTAGCGGACCTACATGGTCGATGTGATATGTGCCTAGCGGTTCTTGGTTTTTGTCGATTGGTGACAACATTCTCTCTTTCTTCATTCTCTTTTCGTCCATTATGATACACTCTACGCAACTTTTTACAAATCGATTGACCTAGTCCTATATGTTTTAGATATATTAGGACTTTTCAACGAGCTCTCGAGTTTTCTTATTGCTTTGATCTACTCGTCCCTGCTTTCCTGATCTGTGCTTTACAGAAAACTTGAACTCCTGAAAGAACATAGCCCATCTAGCGATTCCTTGTAGAACATCTTCCTTTTTCATAGTCATCGCAAATACTACGCAATCGGTAAAAATTAAACTTAAATTAATTCTCAAAAGATAAATTCGCCACTTCTTAACTGCATTTATGACGGCTAATACTTCTAGCTCATACGTGTTGTTTCCTCGCACTGGTTTGTTTTCCTGCTCATAAATTCTACTGGTGCAGGTACCAATAGACTCTACAGATTTTTGAAACTTACAAGTCCCTTATCGCCTAAGTAAATGTTTTTTCCATCTCGCGTCTTTTCTGTTTTAAGTAGCCTTTAATAAAACGACGCAAGTACATTGTTAGGCCTTTAAGACACTCTAGTGCCTTCCTACTTTGGTGAACTGGGTAGTTTACAACAGTCTTGATCTTATCTTCCGATGGAGCTATGGTAGCGTTCTTTATAACGTACCACAGAAATTATATTTTCCGCTTTAGGAAATGGCCATTTTCCCACTTGATCTGCAAACTATCTTTAGATGGTATTTCCAGCACTTCTCTTAAAACAGACAGTCCTTCTTCCTTGCTTATTGTTGCTATGATTATGTCATCCATGTATACGACAATTTTGCTGAAATGTATAAGATCTCTTAATGCAGTACCTACATAGCGGCAGAATACTGCTGGAGAGTTGCCTATACCAAACAGGACGTGTGTGAACTCGTATTGCACGTTGCGTGTTTCAAAGGCTGTTAAACTTTCTGGATTCTGGTTCTATAGGCACATGAAAAAAAGCATTGAATAAGTCGAACGTCGTGAAGACTTTTGAGCCCTGAAAGCGATCCAGAAAGTAAACATAAAGATTTGATCTCCAAGTTCAGCCTTCTAAAGTCGCAACAAAAGCGTTTAGATCCATCTTTCTTTGACACTAGTACCACTGGTGATGCGTATTCAGAGCAACTAGGTATAACGATCCCTGCCTCGAGCCATTCCTGAACATCATCTTCTAACATTATTTTCATTTCGACTGGTGACTTTTTTGAATATTTCGGTTTGTATACCGTTATCAGTTTTTACACCTCGGATATGTTAGTCTTATTCAAATGATTTAAGTCGATCTTATTCAAGACTTTTCCTTCCTCGATTATTTCCGTGCCACACATAGAATGGAACGTTTCAGCAAACTTAATGCCGTTGGTTTTTGGAATAAATAAAATAAATAAACTTCACCTGCAGTAAACAAAATGTCGACACTCTGAAGTGTGTTGTCTCCAATTATAGCTGTGTACTTGAAACTCATCATGCTTAACTACATGAAATGTTATGGTAAAAATAATATTGTCAACGAATACTTCTAAATCAAAACTACCTGTGGTTATCAGCTCACCTCTGCCAATACATTTCAGGTGTTTGATCTCTTTCCTGCGTTTTAAGTCATTGCTAAAATACATTGCTTAAATACATCTTTCCCCCGGAATCTATCAAGGCTGAGAAAGAAATATTCTCAGCGTTAAAGCTTTTGAAAACCAGCCCTTCTTCTAGATATTTATATTTTAACATATTAGTTGGCTCTTTCTTGATAGCGAAAACCAGTTTATTTTCATAACACTGAGTTAAAATCAAACAAAAACACCTCTTAACGAGGTGAGATAAAAGAGACGATGGCACATTCAACTCAAAAACCGGGTTGTACAACCGAACGCATCTGCAACTGTATGCCGAAAATTCTAGGCCAAAAATTGCCAGAACTATGATATAATACATATTTGATGTATGCAATAACATGTGTCCTTTTGTTGGTATCTTAGACGCGAAGAGATGAGTTATAAAATAAATATTATGTGCAACTTTCACTTTTCTGAGAACGCATAAATATGCGTATTTTTGGAAGTAAATTACCCGAGCACTTCTTAAACAGTCGGTTTTTTTTTCTATAGCATCGGGTCCGTGCAATCGTAGCTTCTCTTAAATCGCATAAATATGCGTTCTATCCGAAACAAGCATTTGTTTTTGTTTTTTATTCTCTTTCTCTTTCATAACGTTGCTTCTCTTAGAACGTATGAAGATGCATTATTTCGGAAGCCAGCATTTGAAACGTACATAAGAAAATAAAAAGAAAAGAATCTCACAAGCAAATAAGAAGAAATGATAATGAAAAACAAGAAGTTGGATTTTGCGTTTTGTTTCAGATTTCAGATTTCCTCTATTTCATATTATAATTTTTTTTTTTCAGTTTTGTTTTTGTTTATGGTGAGTGTATGTATATAATTTTTGTTTCTCATTTATTATTTTTAAACCGTTAATTTAATTATTGCATCAAAAAACCATATTACATATGCTTCATTACAGTTATAAAACTGTTATTAATGTGTTATTTTGAAGCCGAAAGTTACATTCTTACAGAAACGTGATTGATATGTACTGCAGATAGGTTATATAACGTTTCTTTAAGAAACCAAAGTTGGGATCGAAACCCAAAGATTGCCGAAACGTAATATACGATATTGATATGTTGCGAAAGAACTGTTGCAGCATCAAAAATAAAACTGTTGTTTCCTTGTATCACGCCATATGAATCTGAAAGAAAGACTGCAAGTATTGAGAATGCATTGTTTACTGTCAAATAACGCATAGAAATGTGCTTGGAAGCAGCCAGGTCCGGCTGGGACGTCACACACACGCACATTCGGTTGATTGTTTGCATTTCTTCTCAAGGAACCAAGAACTGCTTCGATGGGCCCAGCGGATGCGGCAATGGATTTTCCGGCGTACAAATAATGGTCGAGAGTAAAACCTTAATAGCTTTACATATATTACTTTCAAATCAAAGTAATTTCCAATGCAAGTTCATCTGAAGGCTACTGTATGGAAAATTTGTTTCTTTGTATATATATATATATTTACCACTTGCTTCCTAATAATTTCGTTTTTTTTTTGTTTTAACATATCATTCTACTATATATACTACTACTTATACTACTTTTTATCTCAAATATGTTTGGGTTAATTAACACAATTATATATATATATACATATATATTAAAACAAAAAAAAAAAACGAAATTATTAGGAAGCAAGTGGTAAAGCTACAGTCGAGTGTGACCGACTGTGAGAATCCCGGTAGCCAAAGCGTTGTCGTGGAAATTTAATAGGGTATTGACATTGGAAAAAGAAAATGTTGAGAAATGAAGACAAAGGCTGCTAGAAACATGTTGAGCAACATCGAAAAAAGACAAATGTTGCTAGACACATGTTGCTAGGAACATGTTGAGTAATACGTACGTGCGCTCTCATAATCTCTCTCTCTCTCTCAAGAAGAAGAAGAATACACAGAAACTACTGCTTAATAACTTTTATGTTTATCATCAGATTTTACTCATTTTCAGAACACGTCCGCGATTGCCTACTTATTAAGAATATATATTTACCTTACGCCTAAAAACACTCCTCATATAACGTTTCTTTATGGGAAATCCAAAATTGTTATCAAATTCACTTTCGAGGGAAAACTGGCCTTGGAAAAAATAATAGAAATAGGTATCATGCTGGCGTGATTTATTTACAAAAATATCTGCTGGGATAACGCAATGGCCGATTTGTCCAGATACCAGGTATTTTACTTAAAAATAAAAATAAAAGCACTACATTTTTTTTCCAATAGGTACAATGAGTACACTTATGAAAATTAATTTGAATGTTATTTATTTAGGTAGTTTAGAACACAACAAGTCATGTACTATATATATTCTAATGATAATAGAAACAAGTATCATGTTGGCGTGATTGATTTACAAAAATGGACGCTGGGATAACGGCGCTATAGCCGATTTGTCCAGATACCAGGTATTTTACTTAAAAATAAGAATAGGAATACACTTAATTTATTTCCAATGAGTACATTAAGTACATTTATGAAAATCTATTTAAATGTTTTTTATTTAGATCATAGACTTGTTGTGTCTTAACCTATCGAAACCAAAGCCCAATCGTCCCAATGGAAGCGGCCAGAAGAGCCAAGACCGAAAAAAGCAAGCCATGTTCGATCAAATGTTAAAGTTATGCTCACTGTTTTTTTCGATTACCATGTCGTGGTGCACCAGGAGCTCTTACCATATGGTCGTACGGTCAATAAACAATATTATCTTGAAGTTATGCGCCGTTTGCGAGATGCAATACGAAGAAAACGTTCAGAATTGTGGAAAAACAATTCAATGCCAATACTCACTCATCTTATGTGTAAACTACTTGATTTAGACTTGACCAGGTAGATAGATTATAGGACTCTTATGTATTTCCATATTATTGTGACAACTCGTCAACCGTATCTCTAGAATAGGCTCAGCTGTGCAACATCCACAAGGACTAATAATTGCATATACCCAAGATATAAATCTCTAACTTCAAGCAGACAATTCTTTACCAATGCTATCCGCCTCTGAAACAACCTCCCACATAACATAAAGACTAGGTTAGGTTAACCCGGACGGTCCTCGCAGGGCCCTGCATAGGCCAATATGGCCCTTAGTTGTCCGGATGGGTGAGTATGAACCTGGCGATAGTTAAGGAGGCTTCGAAGTCCTGGCGTTCTCCTGGATGCATCTTCTAGCGATGCCAATACCGGGGCGCCTAGGTGTCTGATCCTTGCCCTTGATAAGGCGGGGCACTTGCAGATAAGATGCTCCAAGGTTTCCATTGCCTCCCTTTCCTGCAGTTGCCATTGATGGTGATGCCTAGCTTAACTGCATGCGTCGCAGCGAGGCAGTATCCTGTATGGATCCCCACTAGCAGTCTGCAATCTTTCCGTGGTAGATGCAGTACGTAGTGGCTGAGTTTGGTATTGCGTTCCTTACACATGATCTCAGAGGTCTTGCAGATTGTGGAGTTCCTCCACCACCTTTTGATTTGCACGTCGGCTCGTCTCTCTAGCTCGCTTTAAAGCGTTCTTATGGAGACAAGTACGTTTTCCATTCTGTCATTCGCCAGCCCGTCGCCTTCCTTTGCAAGGTCGGCCACCGCCTCGTTACCATCGATGCCCTGGTGGCTGGGAGCCCAGTAGATCCGCACTGACTTTGTCGTGCTGAGGATATCTAGTGCATCCCTGCTCGCCAACACATTTTTAGAACAGACGACTGATGACTGCATGGATTTTTTCGCCGCTTGGCTGTCTACGAAAATGTTGACCGTCTCGAATTGGCGGCTTATACTCTGCGCAACCTCTGCTGATTCCCTTCCTTCCATCTTAGAGCCGTCTGTGTAGATGTTGAGGTGTTCATTATGGTTCTGACCGCTTTTCCAGTCGTCCGGTCCCATGAATGTTGATGTTTTAACATTTGGATAAGTTCTGGGTATTATGTAGTCAGATGTACTGATCATGTCACGACCAATTGAACTATGCCCGAATCCTTGTAGCGACACATTTCCTGCGTAAATGTAAGTAAGTTGCGCGTGGATATCTATAGGGTCGATTCCCAGTATGGTTTCGAGTGCTTGTGTTGGGTCAGACCTTAGCGCCCCTGATATGCAGAGCAGTGCCTGCCGCTGAGTTTTCTCCATAAGGCTGTTGTACGTCCTCTTTTCCGTGACCTGCCACCACTCTAAGACTCCATACAGCAGAGATGGACGCACCACCGATATGTTAATCCAATGCATTAGAGCGGGGGATAGGCCCCATGTGCAGCAAAGCATCTTCTTAGATGCGTATAGCGCTGTGGTGGCCTTTTTCACCCTCTCCATTAAATTGGGTTTCATGCTAGCTTGCTGTCCAGTACTATGCCGAGGTATTTGACTTGTGTTTCCGGGGTCAGCCTGATTGAGTTGACTTTCGGGGGGATCCAAAGCGGTACCTTGTATCTCTTGGTAAAGGAATGAGATCCGTCCTGTCCGCGTTGATACTGAGTCCTACCTTCTCCGCTTACTCACATATTTCCCTGAGTCTTAATTCCATGATAGAGCTGAGAGTCGATGGACAATACTTGCAATACTGGGCATGATGCATGATACGCATCCAGTAATTCCTTAGAAAGGGTCTCTAGGAACGTTTCTGTGTCTTCTGCGAATTTTAATGTTCCAGGACGTGTGGCGAGTCTCGTCTGGATTGTCTTTTTAAACTTTTCCCAGTTTGTTAGCGTGGATACCCTTTTCCGTGGCTTGCCAACATACTAAGACTCCGTACAGCAGAGTCGGACTCACCAGCAATATGTAAATCCAATGCATTAGAGCAGGTGATAGACAGCTACGCATCTTCTTGGAGGCGTATAGCGCTATGGTGGCCTTTTTCACCCTCTCCATTACATTGGGTGGGACGAGCACACGATCTCGGCTGAGCTAGCCGCACACAATCGTTGCGAGCTAACCCAAAGAATCAGCTCGTTACAACCTTCTCAGCCCACTCACATATCTCCCTGAGTGTTAGTTCCAAGATAGAGCTGAATTCGATGGACAGACTCCCGTAATAAATATGCTTATGTCGTCGGCATAGGCTGTTGTTTTTGGGGCTTTCTTTTCGAATCTCTTGATTAGGTCGTCCGCCACCATATTCCATGGGAGCGGCGACAGAAATCCACCTTGTGGTGTGTCTCTGTGCGCCCCCTTCCCAATGGAAGCGGTGCCCCAGAGGTTGATGGCAGGATGGGGCGTTCCATTATTGCTTCTGTCTTGACGTTGTTAAATGCTCTGGATATGTCCACAAATACTCCGAGAGCATATTCCTTGATATGTAGGGCTCTCTTTATAGTGGCTTCTAACGAATGCAGTGCCGTTTCTACTGATTTCACTTTTGTGTAGGCATGCTGGTTGGTCGACATTAGTCTCCCTACATAATTTCTGATGTGTAGGTCCAGCAGCTTTTCGAGTGTTTTTAGTAAAAATGAGGTGAGGCTTATGGGTCTGTAATCCTTGGGGCTCATGTAGCTGCACTTTCCTTTCTGAGAGGTCCTCCATTGGATAGGGATATAGCCCGTGCTTAGACGAGCTGCGGAGAGCCATGGGGCAATCTCATCTTTGGTCACCTGTAGCATGGCTGGCGATATTCCGTCTAGTCGTGGTGCTTTTATACCCGCAAAGAAGTCTATATATATATCTAGTGGATTCTCTTAGAGGATATTAGATCAGTTGGGGGGTTTTCCGTCAGTCAGTAGGTTGCTCTGCTGACAACTTCCGGGGTCTGGCCGATTCTGGGACCGTCTCGATATCGGAGCAGAAGCGTCTCCACGAGCTTTTTTGCGCCTTGCGTAGCTGTTTCTTGTATTCTCTAAGTAGGGTTTTGTATTCTTTGTTGATGACATAATCTCTCGCCTGCTTGGCGATTCTGAAGAATTCCCTGAGGTTATTTCTTTGTTTCGATACGTCCTTGTTCCACCAGTGTATATTGGTCCTCTTTTTAGTTCTCGATACTGGGCATGATGCATGATACGCATCCAGTAATTCCTTGGAAAGGGTCGCTAGGGACGTTCCTATGTCTTTCGCGGATTTTACTACGCCCGGACGTGTGGCAAGCCCTATCTTGATTGTCCTATAAATTTTTCCCAATTTGTATTTCGGGGGTTTATATCAGCTTTGGCGAATTTTAGAATTTGTATTGGATGTACTTGTGGTCTAGAAGGATGGTCTTTCGAGGACTCTCCATTCTGAGAGCATAGTAATTTGTCCTGTGAAGAGTGTTATGTCTAGTACATTTGATGAAGTGAGGTCTACGTATTTATGCTCCTCCCCCATATTTGCTATAGATAAGTTGGTTGAAAAAATAAATTTTCTGTCGTTGATGTCGGGGTTCCCCCCGCGCTATGATGCTCGTTTGCACCCACAAGCAGTTGCTGGCCTTTCGGGCCGGTTTCTAATAGGCCCCTGAGTCCCACCTGTCGTGTGCCATGTAGCAGGAAGCTGCCAGAAGGCGCTTCTCTGCGCTCTCTAGCATCACCACAGTCAGGTCGTCGGAGCTGTAATGAGACATAAGGTAAGCGTGGATACCCTTCCGCACGAGTACGGCGGTTCTATTCCTGCTTACCGGTGGTGTGTAGAATACGTTTTAGTTTGAGGCCACACAACCACCTTTCCATTCTCGGTCTATTGCCACGATCAAATGTCGTTTGGTAGCCTCACTGATCTTTGTTTTCGTCTTGGTTGGCTTCGCTTTGGTGGGTATAGAGCCTGCCTCCTTGGGCTCGTGCTGCCGCTTGCTCACCGGAGCTTCCATTGCGGTGCACTCGGGAAAGCGTCGCTTTTTATTGGCATGCATCTCCTCCACCTTATGGGCGAATCCTTTTGAGGCCATTTGCGGGAGTTTTGCGAAGTGCAGCCGGCTTTCCTCAGATCTTTGCTCTTCCCAGGCCAGCTTTTCCTTCTCCTTACTGGAGAGGGTGGGCTTCGCCTTCATCCCTGTCGATGTCAGGACCTGGCAAGCTGGTATTCAAAATTCATAGAAAATAGATATACAAACAAATTAATTGACTTGGAGATGGAGCTCGATTCGTGTTCTTGCTTCGGGGTTTTATTTGGAGTGATGTTAGTTTACAAAAGTATGAAACCGGGTAAAAGATACATTTTGTACACAGTGATGTCCACCTGGAGTTTTTGCTGAACCCCCTTCGTTCAGCATGAACATTCTCCTCCCCCCTCGCAAGAGTAATTCTTGCAATCTACGAAAGGAAGCAACGTCGGGAAAGGATCCAACCCAGCGTCGTGTTGTGTGGCATCAGCAAGTCGTCCTGAAAGTGACATTCCGCCAAAGTGGCATTCTGGAATAGGTCTTGCACCTTAGGATCCAGCGGCTGCAATGGCGTTCGGGTCAGCATATGCTCGTCCACCAGCATAAGCAGCTGCTTTCTCATCTTGTACGCCTTGGATCGAATCTCGGTGGTGCACACCCGTTAGTCGCCAATGCCCGTGATGGAAAAATTGAGGCCTTCACCAAGGATATGTGGATGCGACTCACAGGACAGCACGGATCCACCAAGGCTCGGACATCAAAACGCTTTTGGTCGGATCCGATGAGCACAGACGCGGTTGGGAGGAGGCTGACACTCGTGCAGGCCAGGATAGGCGCACACGACGGGCTCGTAGACGTGCTACGGGATGGCGATACATACATTGGCGTGGCTGAGCGTTGAGATCCGGATGAGACGCCTGCTGGCCCTGCTGTGGCTGACGCTGAGGCCGAGGAGCCGAGGGTGACTGGCACTTTTGTCGGGGTCGCGAAGAGCGCGGCTGCCCAGTTTGGATGTGCAGAAGCATATGGTGGGGCTCCTTGTAGATGTGACACCTCGCTTTACTGTGACGTGACCAGACAGCTCGCACAGTACGCTCAGTACAGTACAGTACAGTTCGCACATTACTACTTGTTGATCAGTACTGCGCGGAGCCGCTTCACAGCCGGCAGTTGAAGAAACCGCTGGCAACTCGTCAGTACATAGACTCCCCTGTAGACTCGACATCTGTACACATGCCTTCCCGATGAGCGACGAACATTTTTGTGGGTCGTTGGAGCCACTGTATATGCGGATCTATATTTAGAATAGAATGATCAAGACACGTGGACGTAAAAACGACTTTGGATGACACACACATAGGACTAGTAAATGTCAGTTGGAAGGACTAATATATTGAGGAGTCAATATGATCACTGGGGCCGTCCATTGGGAGGCAAATCAGCTTCGCCACTGATCGTCGGATGACGCCCCGTGTTGTGAGAACGTCTGCTACTCTGACCTTTCCATCTACACCAGGACAGACCAAATGGATACACCCAAGCCGCCATTCGTTGGATGGCAAGTTCTCCTCTTTGATCACAACCATGTCTCCCGCCTTTAGATATTGCGTTGGAAATTTTCATTTGTTCACTTTGTGGAGCTCCTTCAGGTATTACTCCTTCCAACGCACACAGAACTGCTGATCAGCAGCTGCTTGAACCTCCGCGGCCTTAACCTCCGCCACCAATTGATTATGAAACTAGGATTTTCTTCAATCACAGGCTCATACCGCAAGAAGTAGCCCACCGACTAGAAAATGCCCGGGGTTAATAGCCACAAGGTCAGTGGGATCTTCGGAAGAAAGCGGCCAAAAATTTCTGTCGTCAAGGCGATTGTCGCTTCGAGATGAATGGCCCTGGTATTAAAAGTGTGATTTTGCAGGCTCGACCGACATAACTCTTGATGTCAAATGGTCCCGCAAAGTCCATGCTCCTGCTTGAGTGGCAACCAAGCCGGCCCGTGCCACCACAGTGTGCTTAAGCTCTTTGGGGTGAGACGCCCCGACTTGCAGATCAGCTGGATTGTCTTCGGATCGTATGTTCCCATTTGCTTTCGTTAATGCGTTGTTTGATCTTTGCCACGAACGTCGTCCAGGTGCACGCTGGCTTACCTCGCCATGCAAGAACAATCGTAGAGTCGGTCCAGAAAAAAATCTCATTAACATTAGGAGGCAAATCGGAAATTACTGATGCTGCTAGCTCAGTGAGCAGCACTGCTCCGCACAATTCCAGGCGGGGTATGAAGATGGACCTGACTGGAGCCACTCGGGTTTTGGATGTCGGCAAATGGGTACAACAACAGTCAGTCGTTTTGACTCGGATGAAAATAGCAGCCCCATATGCGTCCTGTGACGCATCGCAAAACGCATGGTACTGCAATTTGGCTGCTGGATGGAAACGCACCCATCTCGAAATACGAATTTCCCACTGGGTTGGATACCCTTTTAAGAACTCTTGCCTCTTGGTTACGAGGTCGGTGGGGAGTGGCTGATCCAGCCCATCAGCATCTTTCAGCTCAAGAAAGTCTGTACTCACCAAGTGTTCCTTTGGAATAGCTGTCGCCTTTCGTTTGAGGTCCACTTGCGCAGTGGAAAACCGGGACTCTCAATAGCCAGCCGAAGCTCTTAAGTGGCTAAAACTCCCTACTGCTGAGTGTGAGCTCCTGCGAGCACATCGTCGACGTACATAAAGTTCGAGATGGTGTCACTTGACAAGAATATTGGCCTCGGAAGTCCTGAGCCAACTGTTGTAGCACTCAGTTCTCTCCGTTTTGGTTGCTTAATAGGATTCTCTGAAAGCGCGTATGACCAGGATTGACCCGAATTTGCCTGTACATCTTTGTGATGTCAGCATTACTTAAAAAACGCCATTTTAGAATCTGAGTAGTCAGATCGGACTGCAGTACAGGTCCCGCATGAAGGATATCATTAAGGCTGTTCCCGTTTGATGAGGGATTGGATAAAGTTTTTCTCGCAAACCGAAGTGGATTCCTTTACCAGTTTAAATTTTGTATATTGAAAAACCGTATGTTGTTCTTCAGGATTCACATTTGTCACGACGGGGATTGGCAGGATTGTTTTACCATGATGGGCACATGCCCTGGAGAATTCACATTGTACACGACATTGTTTAACGGGATGTTGTATACCGGTCGGTCTGTACCAAGAATATTTGCTTCTTAAAAAGGACACATATGCGGCTTGCACGCATTCAGTTTGGTATTGACTTCAAAGACTTCCACTGTTCATCTCTCAATCTCCTTGTTACTGTTCGATTGGGGCCTCTTATACCCAAAGGTGTTCCAAGTTTCGGCTATGGGTCACCGGAATGGAACACCAAAGTGTTCCCAGCTACCTACATTTCCCCTTCATTGCAAAAAAAAAAAAAAAATGTGTTCCCGGTTAAGTACATTCCCACCTAAAAATGGACAAAAGTCCCAACAAATCGGTGGTGTTGGTTTACCGAGGGAACATGGTTTCGATTCGATGTAATTATGCGCAATTTTGTCAACGCTAATTTTTCGAAGGTGGTGGGATTGCAGTGCACGCGCGGGGACCGTGGTCTCTTTCTTCTGCTACCTTTATCTTTTGCTTGGATCTGCTGCCTACGTCGGCCAGAACCGGCGTACGTAACAGGCATAACAGAAAAGTTTGCAAAAAATCGAAAATTCAACACATACCCGAAGGCCCGATTTATACATAAATTTTCCAACATTTTACTTAATATATTGGCGGGCACATTTATACATACATTTTTTTTGCCATTTTACGTAATATATTAAAGGCCAGATTTAAACATAAATTTTCCGCCATTTACATAATATATTACCGGTTATATATTTCCTCCTAACTATCATATATATATTGCATACATTTATTTTCCAGTGCTTTTGACGTGATAACGTCTTATAAATCAATAGAGCAGGCTGCATGCACGCTCGAAAAAGCATGACTCATGTGTCGTTACCTTTGCCGCGACACAGGCAGAGCAAACGTGACGTGAGCAGCAGCAGCAGAGAAGAGAGAGAATGAGAGAGAGTGGCTAAAATTTAATGCTTTGCACTCTTCTGGCAACCGCAAGGGCAAAGCGGTGTATCTCCGTCTCGCTCTCACCGCCCGTTTTGCGACGGTGTTTCTCCGTCTCGCTCTGCTCTCCCGCTTTGTCTATTTATAGCTCGAGCACTGACGCAGGCGAATGTGTGTATTTCAGTCTTTGACGTCTCCCTCTTGTTTGCATGCGTGGTGCAGAGCTTAGAGTGTTCGAGTCTTAATCTCACGATCGCGGGTTCGAGTACCAGACGCAGCAATTGTGTTTTCAAAAATATAAGTTGGCTTTTATAGACTTTCTAAAATATTTATATCCATTTAACTTAACATATCAACAAACAGCCGGCACTTCCTAATCCTCTCCAGAAACTGGCCATTTGCAGCCGGCACTGCCTGATCCTCTCCAAACTGGCGGCCTGATCTCCTCTCCAGAAACTGGCCATTTACAGCCGGCACTGCCTGATCCTCTCCAGAAACTGGCCACTTGCAGCCGGGACTGCCTGATCCTCTCCAGAAGCCATTTGCAGCCTGCACTGCCTGATCCTCTCCTGAAACTGGCCATTTGCAGCCGGCACTGCCTGATCCTCTCCTGAAACTGGCCATTTGCAGCCGGCACTGCCGGATCCTCACAGAAACTGGCCATTTACAGCCGGCACTGCCTGATCCTCTCCAGAAACTGGCCATTTGCAGCCGGCACTGCCTGATCCTCTCCTGAAACTGGCCCATTTACAGCCGGCACTGCCTGATCCTCTCCAGAAACTGGCCATTTGCACTGCCTGACCTCTCCTGAAACTGGCCATTTACAGCCGGCACTGCCTAATCCTCTCCAGAAACTGGCCATTTACAGCCGGCACTGCCTGATCCTCTCCTGAAACTGGCCATTTGCAGCCGGCACTGCCTGATCCTCTCCTGAAACTGGCCATTTGCAGCCGGCACTGCCTGATCCTCTCCAGAAACTGGCCATTTACAGCCGGCACTGCCTGATCCTCTCCTGAAACTGGCCATTTACAGCCGGCACTGCCTGATCCTCTCAGAAACTGGCCATTTGCAGCCGGCACTGCCTGATCCTCTCCAGAAACTGGCCATTTACAGCCGGCACTGCCTGATCCTCTCCTGAAACTGGCCATTTACAGCCGGCACTGCCTGATCCTCTCCAGAAACTGGCCATTTGCAGCCGGCACTGCCTGATCCTCTCCAGAAACTGGCCATTTACAGCTGCCGGCACTGCCTGATCCTCTCCAGAAACTGGCCATTTACAGCCGGCACTGCCTGATCCTCTCCAGAAACTGGCCATTTGCAGCCGGCACTGCCTGATCCTCTCCAGAAACTGGCCGTGCCATTTACAGCCGGCACTGCCTGATCCTCTCCAGAAACTGGCCATTTGCAGCCGGCACTGCCTGATCTCCTGAAACTGTTACAGCCGGCACTGCCTGATCCTCTCCAGAAACTGGCCATTTAACGTCTTAAGTAAATGCTACCATTCCATCAGTATTTTCTTAAGACGTTGTCACGTTCAACGTCAGTGAACCGACTTTACAGACAACCAATTTTTTTCTTTAATTCCAAAAGTCATTGCCTGAGCGCGAACTGCGCTAACCGAAAACAGAAAACCGAACAGAAAAAGTGATGTGTGCAGGACAGATCAAAAAATTAAATACCAACAATAATTCCGACATATACAAAACCAAATTTAATTCGCATTTCTATACGTCCCTTTTCTTGTCCAACTAATCCGAGTGTGAACATCACATTATTTATTTATTGCCCGAACCTTAAATACCGTGATAGAAAAAGATAGAAAAAATATTCCTCGGCTCTAACAAACTAGTTCGTTAATCGTTTTGGTATGTTTCGGTAATTTTTTCAGTATTTTTAGGAAATTTATTGAAAAACGAGAACAAAATATAAATAAAATAAATCTCCACCCAACACGACCCAGTTCCTTTGAAATCGTATAATTTTGGGTAATTTTTCCTGTGGGTTTGTTTTTATACCAAAGAATCCGAGCCAAAGCGAATTATATCCTCGCATCCAAATATTCCGCATATTCTAGTTTTTTTTATTTGGCAAAACGGAAACAAACCGCTCTCTCCACTGAAATAAAGCAGTTCCACATTGTTTGGTTTGTCCAGGGAAAGTTCAAACAAATTTTCCCCTGTTCCATCACAAAAGATACCAAAGATTACGGTCTCCTTCTCCCGTCGAAAGAGTAACGCGTGCCAGCACAAAAATAACTGCAAGGGCTCCCGAACTCGCCCTAAATTGAAGTCTCGGATCGACTGCCAGAACTGGAATCCCGATTAAACATTCCCTCGGCGGTCCCTTCTACGCTACCCGTCCTCAATATTCGCCGAGACAAAATCCGATAGGTATGGACCCGCATCAAAAAGGAGTACGATGCATGTACCGCGTGCTTTGTAGCAGCCGGAGAAAGTGCAGCTGAGAGCTTGCCATTTCTCAAGGCTACTGCTACAGCGCGTACGAAAGGTGTGGTGCCTAGATAGCAGACATAATAGCGCAAACTCCGCAACTTCCGCAACCTCCCCCAACGCCAGCTGATCCTTCCCAGACATATATTCCGTCAGGCTGCTGGAACTGGATGCCTATTCAGAGAGTTTGAAAATCCTTCAATACCAACTTGAATGCGTGCAAATAGCATAAGTGTAAAAGTCGGATAGACTTTCGCGATTTTGACCGCGCTAAATTAACGGTGCCGATGCAGTCCCTTTAGGGAAACAAATATCCTTAAGACTTACAACGTCCCGTCGAACAATGCTGAGTGCAATGTGAATCCCAAAGGACATGTGTTAATAATACCACGCGTGAAACAATCCTGCCGATCTTTGCCGTGTCAAAAGTGACAGAATAAAAGTACAGAATAAATCGTGCAACTAACGATTAAAAGGCTATGTTCCCGTGTCACTATGCGTAGCCTAAATCCAGCAACGACAACCCCGAGGCACATATCAGCTCCAAGCGCTTTCAGGATTCTGGACATCACCCAACAGAACTCTACATCAATAGAGTTCAATTTTAAGCAAAGACGTGATATATCTTCGTTTAAAATTTGACTTTCTGATGTTCTCCTTGATAAGGTCCTTGATATTTCGGTATGGCCGGATCATGTTATTGTTCACGAATAGAAAACGACCGCACAATCCGATTTTTATTTTATTTATGTATTTACTTTAAATGATTTTTTATGATTTACGGAGGCGGCAGTGGGCTTGGATAAATTTAAAAACAAACTTGATCTGCGTGCAACAGATTCCAATGCCTGAAATTTTAAGATCTGTTTAACAACACGGACAGACAGACAGACGGACATGGCTAAATCGACTCGGATAATGACGCTGATCAAGAATATAACTACTTTATGGGGTCGGAGATGTTCCTTCTGTCTGTTACTTACATTATCGGTTGGCACTAACTTATAATACCCTTGTACCCTATGGGGTACCTGGTATAAACATTTTGTTGTTTGCTTAAAAAGAACAAGTAACATGAAGTTTATTAAAAAGCTACTTTTTCCATCCACTGCTTTTCAAAGTATTTCAAATAAAAGTTTCAGACGGTCGTGTTTTTTTTGGCACACCCAACAAAAAAATCGTCATAGAATCGATATGATTGTTACATGATTTGTATACTATCGAGCATTAAAAATTTCTTTCTAAGATGCTTATTGATTTTATACTTTCGAAAGTATTAAAATTAGAGTATAAAAGTTATACTTCCTATTATTTTCTCTCAGTATATTTTTAATACTAATTCGTATAAGTTTTATACTGCGCAGTATAGGTTAGGTTAGGTTAGGGCGGCGGCTGACACAAGGTCAACATACTTAGGCCATCACTGGCCCGTTGTGATACCGCAATGGATCTTTTATACCCTCTTACCACAAAGTTAGAAAGAGTCCCAGCCCGTTTCTCTAATGAAGCCTGCTATTTTCTTCGGGGAGACAGCTGCTAATTCAGCTAGATTGTGGAGAAAATATTCTACTATATACTTTTTCCTGCGCCTGATTAGGGCCACACAGGAGCAGAAGAAGTGCTCTACTGATTCTACTTCTTCCTCGTTTTGGCAACTTCTACAGAAGTCGTTGTTTAGGACGTTTAGTCGGGATGCGTGGGCTCCTACGAGCCAGTGGCCAGTGATTGCTCTAATCACAGCTGAGCACTGTGTGCAGTGTAGACTGAAAAGCATTTTTGTGCCTTTGGCGTCAACTTTAGGCCATGTTTGGCGACTGAAACTTCCCTTGTCCTGAGCTTAAAAGTGGCTAGGGGCAAACGGAAGTCCTCCTTGTCTGGAAGGAGAACTGTGGTGGTGCCGCGTCTGGCCAGTTCATCAGCTATTTCGTTCCCCTCAATATTTTGGTGCCCTGGCACCCAGACTAGGGAGATAACGAACTGCTGTGAAATCTCTTGAAGAGATTTGCGGCAGTTGTTCACTATCGTCGAGTTTGAGGATAGCGCGCGAAGTGATTTTATTGCTGAGTAAATGTTTATTACTCCGTTTATAAGGCTAGAGTAACGTAGGCAACTAAGAGCATCGCTTATGGCGAGAATCTCTGCCTGAAAAACGCTGCAGTGGTCCGGGAGACGGAAATGTATTTTATTGTATTTGCGCAGTATAACAAATCGTATAAATGCTATCCTCTTGCGTATAAATTCTAAACTATTTCGTATGAACTCTATACAACGCTGGTATAAATTCCATTTATTTTTTTATAAAAACCAACTTTTCGCCCGTATATCTAAAAATCGTAAAAAAGTTTTTTTTTTCGCTATTATTGCTCGTTTCGACAATAGCTTTATTATCAACGGTTGGTGGTTTTAACACAATGTTATATTATATTATATACTTATATACATAGGCGAACTGAATGACAAACACAAGAAAACATAAACTGAAAAATTTGACTTACCCAGGGCTCGAACTCTTAACATAATGCATGGCAAGCGAACGTCTTACCACTTAAATCAATCGGCATCACATAAGAAAGCGTTATAAATAGCCATATGAGGATGCCATTTGCGGGGCGAGGAACATTAACCATACAAAAATTTATTTATAGATTCACCATGACTTGACAAAAATCCCTAACGAGACAAACAGAATAGCACTTAATTCCTGCTAACGCCACATGTTATCGAATTTTCGATCTAGGTTCGTATAAAAATGATACTCGAAATAATACAATTTAAGGTATTGACTATAAAAGCTATACTTCTCGTATAAAATTTATATTATTAAGTATGAAATCAATAATAAGTTCGTTAAACTGCTTGGAGTATAATTTAGAGACAACGCGTATTAAGTTTAAACTCTTTTTTTTTTTTGTGTGTAGTTTTAAGGCTAAAAACTAAAAAAAAGTTAAAAATTTAAGTTTTTAGTGTGACCGACTGTGAGATACCCGGTACCCAAAGCATTGTGGGTGAAATTAAACAGCACATGAACATGGAAAATAGAAAATGTTGACAAATGATATTGCTAGAAACATGTTGAGCAACACTCAAAAGAGACAAATGTTGCTAGGAACATGTTGGCCAACTCTCAAAAGCGACAAATGCTGCTAGCAACATCTTGAGCAACACCCAACAAAGACAAATGTTGCTAGGATCATGTTGAGCAACACGCGCGTGCGCGCTCTCTCTCTCTCAAAAAGTTTACAAAGAAACTTTATTGTTTAATAACTTCTATGTTTATCATCCGATTTAACTCAAAGTTTCAGAACACGTCTACGATTGCCTACTTATAAAGTTTTTCTATTTATTTTAGGCCCAAAAACAGGCCTATAGCTTATAAACCGTTTTTTATTATTTTCGGGGGCGGAAGTGGGCGGGGTCAAGTTTTAGAGCAAACTTGATCTGCGTGCAACAGATTCCAATGTTGTCACAAAATTTGGTAACTCTATAACTCTATATAACTCTCTCCCTATAAAAATATCATATCTAGTTGAAAAGTCGTGGACAATTTTCCAGGCTTACCAGTCAATGGATAAGCATTTATTATTTTTTGTTCAACGTTATATTTCCCATCATAGTAAATATTACCTTAGAATTTGTTTCGTGCAGGGGAGAATTTTTTATTATATCTGGCATAATTAAACTAATACTAGATCCCGTGTCTATAAGACAATTGTACTCTATTTTGTTTACTTTTAATTTAATAGTGGAATTCTTTGATCTACCGAGGCCTGTTTTTGAAAATTTTCTGAAATATCCATTGGTTCACCTCGTTTGAATTGATCTAAATCTGACTCCCGTTTTCGTTTCTGGCTGTAGTCTTCATCTGGTCTATAATTTCTTACATTATTTTGTTGTGGTTCGTTATAATTTCTATAGTTATAATTTTGTTGGAATCTATTGGTATCAAATTTTTTATTTCTTTCTTTTCTAGATTGGTTTCTGCACACGTTCTGGTTTTGGGTCTGTCGTTTTTGTTTTGGCTATGAAATATTACTTAAATGAAGAAAAGGATTTTGAGATACTGGATAATTGGAATTGCGATGGGGGCAACCTGACAATTGATCATTTCCATCATACTGTATTTGAGAGTTGTAATATTTTTTTGTTTGAAAATTTTGGTTATAATTTATGTTCTTACAGTTTTCATAGATTTCTAGCTCTTGAGCAACGCGTCTTAATTTAGTGGGATAACTAATATCATATCTACAAACTGACATAAAAATTCTGTCTGGTAATTCCTTTCGGATAGTTTCCCTAATGGCTAAGTTAATTGTTTCTAAAAAAATATAGCTATTATTTGCGTGCCCATCCTAATGTAAATTGTTAAAATACGACACCCAAAAAAAATCGTCATAGAATCGATACGATTGTTACATTGAATACTTTCGAGTATTAAAAATTTCATTCTAAGATGCTTATTTATTTTATACTTTCGAAAGTATACAAATTATTCGAAAGTATAAAAATTGTACTTTCGAAGTTATAAATTGTATACCTTAAAGTATAAAATGTATACTTTCTAGTATTTTCCTTTAGTATATTTTTAATACTTATTCGTATAAGTTTTATACTGCAGTTTAATAAAGATTTATATATATCTTGCATATAAATTCTAAGCTATTTCATATAAACTCTATACAACTCTGGTATAAATTCCATATTTTTTTGTATAAAAACCAGCTTTTTGCCCGTGTATCTAAAAAATGTAAAAAAGTTTATTTATTTCGCTATTATTGCTTGTTTCGACAATAGCTTTATTATCAACGCACTGTGGTATAGAATCCCAAATGAGTGGCAGAAATTCTAATTTGTAAGCTAGCGAGCTAAAATTGCACATTGGTTTCTTTTAAACACAAGCACACTATGTCAGAATCAGCCAAATCGGTCCCCCAGGTGCCCCATCAGCCCCATATTAAAATTGTTTTTGTTAGAAAAACTTTTTTTTTTGTGTGTTATCAAGTTGAAATGTGGACACTATAAGTTTTTGACCAGTAACACATACCAGTGAATTTCAACAACCTAGGATTACTGGATGGTATAGCCCCCATACTACCTGTACTAAAATTCATAGACTTGACAAAAATCCTGAATTAAACAAATCATTTAATGAACTAATTAAACATTTTCCACATCTAAATCATGGAATAGTCATCGAAACATCATAGGTGTTAAATCATCTTCATTACCGTTTTCCGTTTCGACCCAAAACTCAAGTAATTCAGCGGAATTGAAATTAATGTTGCATATATAAAATTCAATTTTAAGGAAAGGGCAAAACGGGCAAAAAGATTAGTACCGTCGCATTGTTCACATTAAGCAACAACATTACGTTGTTAGTTCAACTACACGCACAAATACAACATACTTTTATATGAGTAAAGTTTGAGGTTGTTCTATATTACATTTAAAAGCACACATAAACTAGTGGTGAAGCCTAATTTCGATGTGGCTAGAGTTAAATACATTCTTTACAGAGCACCAGTGAACTTTTGAGGTCATTGATTCAATTCAACCCTAAGTCATGTATTATTCTTGTCCTCTCGGAGAGGAAAATTGTAGGAATGGGAGAAATTTAAAGCACAGTGTGACGAATGCGTAATAAAAGGCAATTGAAACTTGTAACGCGTTTTTCTTAAAACCACTTTTTGAGATCGGTAGATGCATTTTTTCGAAAACTATTGCATCGATCTACTTCTCCTTTTGCACACTTGTTTTAGACATATTTTTGTTGTCGTTGAACGAAGGATTTTTACTATTTTCAATTACACCTTATTTTATAGGCCGAAATAGAGTCAAAATCTATGCTTGACAATAATGAAACCGGCATGCATTTAATGTTGCCATTGGAATAATAGTTTTTAACGTATTTTGCAGAGCCAGTCCATAGTCCGTGATAAAGCTTTTCGGCTTGAACTTGAAAAAGTTGGAGTACAAAAACGCAATCAGGGGCTCGTGGGCCTCTTTTGACTTTGTGGTCAATAAAATATAAATAAATAAAAAAGTGTGAAATCAGAAATAAAAGTGGAGTGACCATATTAAGTTATATGTTGGATGAACTATAGTGTGTGTTAAAAAGGTTTCGCGAATTTTGTGCTTTTTCAAAAATTATTTGTTTATTCATGAATATCTATTTTGTCCCCTTCAAAACAATCCCCATGAGATATTATACACTTGTGCCAACGGTTTTTTCAATCTTCGAAGCACTTCAAAAAATTATTTTTTTTATCTTGTTCAGCTCTTTTTCGATGCCATCTTTATCTCGTCAAGCATAGCGTAACGTCGTCCTTTCATGGGCCTCTTCAGTTTAGGGAACAAGAAAAAATCACAGGGGCCAGATCTGGGGAACACGGTGGCTGCGGCATCATTAGTGTGTTGTTTTTGGCCAAAAAGTCGCTCACAAGCAACGATGTCTGAGCAGGGGCGTTATCGTGGTGCAAAAGCAAATTTTTGGCCAAAGGCCAATCTTCTCGGCCTTCTGAGAACATTTTGTACCACCGATAAACGTTTCTTCGGTCTAAGGTAGCTTCTCCGTATGCCACAGTCAACATTCGGAATGCAACCGCGCACTTAATATCGTTTTTCACACAAAATTTGATACAGGTTCCTTGATCCATTATTTTGAATAGGTAAAAGTCTAAGAAGATCCAAAACACGTGCAAGCAAAGCAGCTGTCAATAATTAAGTGAACATTCCAAATGGCCGAGCTTGTCGGCATAAGTGAGAGACATGAGTATCAATATACCGCCACAAGAAAATCGAAATTAGAATATACGTTACCCGTGAAAATGCAAAATTCGCGATACTTTTTGAACACACCTCGTATAAATACGTACAGGGAATCTAAATTGGTAATGAAAAATAAGTTACTTAAAACCGCATGATGGGAGTGTCAAAAGTTCAATCCCAGAAATAGTGGCGTTCCGCTGGCCTTTTTTTAATAATCCACAATTAAAGGCAATTTTTATTGCAAAATTTATTTAAGCAAAATTTTTTTTCCAATTCTGTGCATCTATAAAAAGGTTTCCGGGTTTTCTTCGAAGTTTCGAACTTTTGTGAGAATACATTGTCTTCAAATAGTAATTTGGTTTTACTTGGTGAACTATGATTATTTATCGTTGCTTTGTTTCGGATCATAAACAATTGCCGTCGTATTTTCGGAAAGGCAACTGATGTCGCGACTCCTTTTGTTTTTTAGTTTTTTTTTTACATTGACATTTAACATTCAGTGAATTTCAAGTTTTTTTATTATGTAGTTATGTAGGAGCAGCCAGGCTATGGTTATTCTCCAGAACAAATAAGGAATATCTTCAATATATATTTTAAATAAATGTCGAGGATGTATTCATTTTGAATTTTACTGACACCATATACGCTGAATGTGATTTGAATTATAATGTAACCGAAATCATGTTGCCATTCTGTTAGATAAAATTCTGTTAAGTGAGGACAGCATCATTTGAACTCTCAAATGTACATGGCGCCTGTGATTGTTCTAGAAAGTAAAGTTCCCACAGAGGAAAAGACGAAGGAGAGTCATTCGGGTCTAAAAAAACGAAGGAGGGTCATTCAGAGCTGGAGTACGAGAAAAGAACATCGCGCAGGCGACTTGTAGTGCTTTCCCAACGAAAAAAAATGGAATAGAAAATTCACCACCTTCTGGACATATACATTTAAGCATATATTTCATTCCAAATTTAAATTGCTTTTATTGTATTTTATATTTGTATAACATAAATTGAGTTCTCCCACACACTAGTATATCCTCAGAAAATTACTCACACAAACTGATTTCGGCTACTTTATTATTTAGAATTTTCAGTTGGTTAGGTTAGGTTACCCGGACGTCCCTCGTGGGGCCCTGCAAAGACCAATGTGAGTATAGGGTGTGTATGAACCTGGCAATAGTAGAGGAGGTTTCGCGGTCCTTAAAGATTGAGCTATTTTTTGCGAAGGCAAATAGTTTGCCTGGCGTTCTCCTGGAGTCATCTTCTAGCAATGCCAATACCGGGGCGCCTAGGTATCTAGTCCAGTGATGCCCAAGCCCCCGCCACATGTGATTGGTAAAAACTCTGCCGGTTCTCTGCCGCGACACAGACAGTGTGTAAACGTGACGTATGAGCAGCAACTGGCAAAAGAAGATAAGAATCAGATTGGGTGCGGTTGCAAAAGGACAGTGTAAGAATAAATTTTACTGCTGTACTTTCTAGCAACTGCATCACCTGAAAGCCTATCCTTTTCTCTTGCACAATTACCGTCACATTGTTGTGGGCGTACCCTGATCTGGAAAACTTTCCATATAAGGCTTAAGAGTGGCAGCGAGCAGCGCGACTAACAACAGAAAAAAAAAATTTTTTCTGTTCATACCGAACATTTAAATTCATTACAACTAGTTTTCCAAACTTGCAGAAGCAAATTTAAAATTACAGATTAGACAAATGTGAATTCTTAAAAAAAGGCTAGCTCTTGGTCATCATTATTATGGCATA